>JAVXUP010000674.1:265000-379008 GCA_033070095.1 Escallonia herrerae | reverse complement strand
CCGGTTCCTAAGTTCGTGCTGCCCTGCCCTTGCAACACCTCTCTGCCTGTCTGAGGAGACTGATCATGCCGCGGTAGCATGGTCAGAGTAGCCCCAGCCTCCAGTCCAAGCCCTTACTGAATCCCACAGGTCTGGCAGCGGCGGGGAAGACCCGACGCCCAGCTGCCAGGTGGACTAGCAAGATGCCCTTCCAAAGACCTGCTCCCGTCTCCGAGTGACCCGGGGGTCATAGTCCTTAGGGGTGCCGACGCGAGCCCCCAGTGCCAGAGCACGTAGGCTAGTCACGCAGGCACCCTGGCGGAGATAGTGTCCTGGAGGAGTAGCCTATCCCGTAAGCATATAACATGATTGCAGCGCATGGGGCGCGGTTGAGTGCGGGCGACGAGGGTCGCAGAGTGATCTCCGAGCGACGAGGGTCGTTGCGCGGATGGCGCGCGACCGTGAGCGACGGTTGTCATGGCGACAGAGCGGCCACAAGTGACGGTCATCGAGACTACGGGCGACGGTCATCGCGACGAAGGGGCACGGCCGAGAGCGACGGTTGTCGCGACTATGGCGGAGTGCGGCCGCGAGCGACGGTCGTTGTGACAATGGGGTGGGGTCAAAGGTGACGGCGTCGGTGTTCAAGGCAGGTGGCCGACCCCCATGGGGTGGCCGACCCCCAAGGGAGGCCGACGCTTGGGGGAGGCCGAGCGAGGGTGGCCGACCCCTTGGGGGAGGCCGACCCTAGAGGGAGGCCGACCCCCAGAGGGAGGCCGACCCCGGGTGGCCGACCCCCTTGGGGGAGGCCGACCCTAGAGGGGAGGCCGACCCCCCGAGGGTGGCCGACCCCTAAGGGAGGCCGACCCTTAGGGGAGGCCGACCCCTTGGGCCCCTTGGGGTGGAAGGCACGCCGAAGTCGCTTCACGAATGGTTCACGTGACTTGAGCATGCGTTGCTTTGACCGGCCCTCGAGCGTTGAAAAGTTGACCGCTGACTGGGTGATGTGTCGTGCAAAGTGGGTCCCTTGGCGGGTCTTGGGGTGCGACCAGAATAGGGTATGAACATAAGCCCCCTGCGTGCGGCGGGCGCGGAGGGGCAACCCGAGCGGGCGTCGCATGCATAAACGATGTGGTTACAGCCCCTGTTGCTGCGGGGGCCAAGGTTCCTGGTAATGGAGCCGGCGATGACGCTAAGCCCGTGTAGCAGTTTGATTGAGCCGGCGATGGCTTCAAGGTTGTGAGCCCATCCCGTAGTTTGATTGTGCCGGCGATGGCTTCAAGGTTGTGAGCCCATCCCGTAGTTGATTGTGCCGGCGATGGCTTCAAGGTTGTGAGCCCATCCCGTAGTTTGATTGTGCCGGCGATGGCTTCAAGGTTGTGAGCCCATCCCGTAGTTTGATTGTGCCGGCGATGGCTTCCAGGTTGTGAGCCCATCCCGTAGTTGATTGTGCCGGCGATGGCTTCCAGGTTGTGAGCCCATCCCGTAGTTGATTGTGCCGGCGATGGCTTCCAGGTTGTGAGCCCATCCCGTGGTTGATTGTGCCGATGATGGCACTAACCCGTGCTGGCGCTCAGCCCATGCCGCAGGGAGGGGTCCTCGTGCAGGAGCACTACGAGCGGAGCCTCCAGAATGCCGCACACTCTCAGAGTGGGTTGAAGGTCTTCCATGCCCATGGCAGGGGCGCATGGTGTGGTGAACGGGTGTTATGCCCGGAGGCTTGTAACATGGTCGTGGTGCATGGACATGGCGACGATTGTCGCGGGGACAATACATGGTGCCGGAGCACATGTCATGAAAGTGGTGGGGCGACGAACGTCGCGAAGCATATACTTGGTGCCGGGGGCACGCATGATGATAACGCACGGGCGCGGCGACGAACGTCGCGGAGCTATACTTGGTGCCGGGGGCACGTATCATGAAGATGGCGCACGGGCGCGGCGACGAACGTCGCGGAGCTACAGTTGGTGCCGAGGGCACGCATGATGAGAATAGCGCACGGGCGCGGCGACGAACGTCGCGGAGCTATACGTGGTGCCGGGGGCACGCATGATGAGCATAGCGCACGGGCGCGGCGACGAACGTCGCGGAGCTATACTTGGTGCCGGGGGCACGTATCATGAAGATGGCGCACGGGCGCGGCGACGAACGTCGCGGAGCTACGTTGGTGCCGAGGGCACGCATGATGAGAATAGCGCACGGGCGCGGCGACGAACGTCGTGGAGCTATACTTGGTGCCAGGGGCACGTATCATGAAGATGGCGCACGGGCGCGGCGACGAACGTCGCGGAGCTACAGTTGGTGCCGAGGGCACGCATGATGAGAATAGCCCACGGGCGCGGCGACGAACGTCGCGGAGCTATACTTGGTGCCAGGGGCACGTATCATGAAGATGGCGCACGGGCGCGGCGACGAACGTCGCGGAGCTACAGTTGGTGCCGAGGGCACGCATGATGAGAATAGCGCACGGGCGCGGCGACGAACGTCGCGGAGCTATACGTGGTGCCGGGGGCACGCATGATGAGCATGGCGCACGGGCGCGGCGACAAACGTCGCGGTAGTGCATCAAGTGACCATTGGCGTTGAGCGCGCGTTGTAAAGAGCGCGATGAGTTGGCACAAGCGACGCGGTTCAAGGAGATGGCACGCGGGCGACGGGGCCTGTCGCGGAGCTGTCATGTGAATGCGTGCGACGAAGGTCGTGGAGGTGGCGCGCGGGCGCGCACTGCGGTCATAGCGGTGACGGCGCGTGGTCGACAAACTGTGGCGAGGCGCCGGCGGACGGGAGCGTAAAGTAAAGGAAAAAAGAAAGAAAAAGAAAAGAAAGAAAGAAAGAATAGAAAAAGAAAGAAAGAAAGAGAAAAATAAAAAGAAAAAGAAAAGAAAATTGCCCACCCCTATATAAGGAGCGGAGGGGGGCAGGGCGGAGGCACCGCCATTTGTGCCTACGCAAGTCAGAGAGAGAGAGAGAGAAGAGAGAGAGAAAAAGGGATGGTGAGAGAAGAGGTGGAATTGGGCGAGGGGTCGTCGGGGCCAGGGGGTCGGCCAGTTGGTGGCTCTGCGAGGGGAGGGGGGTCGGCCAGCCACGGGGGCTCGGCCGCACGAGGGGGGTCGGCCCAGCGAGGGGCGTCGGCCGGACAGGGGGGTCGGCCCAGCGAGAGGGGTCGGCCGCGCATGGGGGGTCGGCCAGCGAGAGGGGTCGGCCGCGCATGGGGGTCGGCCAGCCACGGGGGGTCGGCCGCACGAGAGGGGTCGGCCGAGCGAGGGGGATCGGCCGGACGGGGTGGGTCGGCCCAGCGAGGGGGATCGGCCGGGCAGGGGGGTCGGCCCAGCGAGAGGGGTCGGCCGCGCATGGGGTGTCGGCCAGCCACGGGGGGTCGGCCGCACGAGAGGGGTCGGCCGCACATGGGGGGTCGGCCAGTCACGGGGGTCGGTCACGCAGGGTGTCCGACAGGCCCAAGTCCCATCCTCACAGCCCGGAGCGACGCCAGCAGCGAAAAAAGTTCGGCAGAAGATGTGGGCGAAGCCGCGAGGGGCCGCGACGGGTACATCGCGACCGCCGCGGGATATGATGACTGTACCTGTGCCGGCGCCGCCAGTCGATGAGGCCACACCGTCAGTGGGTGTCGAGGCGGCAGTGCCATTGACCTTTGATGATGGCGGTAGGAGGTCCTACGATCCGGAGCCAGATAAAACAAACACATTGCTGGGGGTGAGGGGAGTAGTACCGTGTGTACCGGACCGTGAGCTGTGGAGGGAGTTGGCCATTCGTGTGGCAGACGGAGCGTTCAGGACACCGTGGGGTGGTCCGTCGATGGGAGAGGAGCCTCGGCTGTCGTCACCCTACCTTCGCGCGCCGAGCCCGGCGGAGGCGCCTGTGATGTCGCCGAGGTATGTACCGGCATTGTTGATTGGGAGAGAGGACATACCTTGGTCGCCGGTGATGTTCAAGGGCCATAGTGCGATGCCGGTAGGGTGGGACTTTTGGTGTGAGCATATGTTGGAGACACCGGTGAGGGCGCAGGTGTTGCAGGCACTAGGGCTGTTACCGGCGATCAATGTTACGGCGAGGGGGGTGGAGTTATATAGGGATACGCCAGGGATGACCCGATTGCTGGCAAGATGGAGCACGCAGTCGCATACGTTCGTGACCGAGTTCGGGGAGATCGGGCCGACGTTACTCGATGTGTTGATGCTGACAGGGCTGCCGATACACGGGGAGGTGGATGCACGGGTGACCCGGCTGAGCGGGGAGGAGCGGTTGTTGCAGACGCAGCTACTGGACATTTTGGCGGAGACGAAGAGGCACCGGAAGGGGACGTACGGTGGGTGGCTGCGCCAGTTCTACGGCACGCCGCAGGCGAGGACAGGCCAGAAGTTGGGCAATGCTGCCCAGTTTGTGATGGGTCCGTATCATGGCAGCGATCGGTACGAGTTGGTGGCGTTTTTGGCGATGTTCTTATCGAGGTAAATTTTGTACTGTCGTGTGATTATTTGTGAATATATCGTATGTCCTGCTTGCCCTGTAAAACGTCAAACTGACATATGTTGCCGGTCGTTGTTTGCAGGTTTGTGTTTGAGGGGACACCTGAGGATGGCATTTCCCCGAGGGTGTTTCCCTTGGCCATTAGGATGGCGCAGGGAAGGCGGGTCGGCTTGGCTCCGGTGTACTTGGGCACGTTATACTCGCGGCTAGATCAGTTCGTGAATGACGTGAAGCGGTCGTATGGTCGGTATCAGGTGGCGACATACGTGGACTGGATGTTTTTGCAGAGGTACCTGTACGAGTGCTTTCCAGGGTACCGTCCTGACGGATACCCACTCGCACACCCGTCACCGACGATGGGGACAGTGACCCGTCCAGGCAGGTCGCGGCAGGTGGCGTTGTGGTGTAGCGGGTCTCGGGCTTTTGCTTGGGCAGGCATCAGGAGGCCGGGGTGCCCGTTGGCACAGATTCTAGACAAACGGGGGGAATGTGAGCGACGGCCCTATATGGAGATGCATGCGTCATATGGTACGCCGCCCTGGCTGCACGTGCAGGAGGTGACGACAGATCTGAGCCGGAGAGGCGAGCTAGCGCCAGGACAGCTGGCGCTATTGGTCGCGTATTTTCCCGGCTGGCTTCCGGTATTGACAGATGATGGCGGGAAGCCCGCCGAGTGCTGCTATTATGTGGCGAGGTATTGCCCGGACCGTCTGTCGTTGGCGTTCGGGTACGATCTAGAGCCCCCATGCGGTTATGACAGCCCGTGGAGTGTGGCGACGGCTTTTGGGTATACACTATATGACAGAGCCCGCGAGTGGCCGGCACCGACGACAGAGTGGAGGCAGCCAGGGACAGAGGTGGCAGGGGCGGTGACCGCGGATTATGCGCATTGGTGGGAGCGACTGCGAGGGAGCTGGGCCGGATGGCTGGCACAGCCGTCAGGCACACGTCGACAGGTAGATGTGTTCGCATGTGACCGAGCCCTGAGTTTGATATCGGCCACAGTCGCGAGGCAGTGCGGGATGCTGTCACTGGTGACCGGGAGTTCTGTTCCGAGCTCGGAGAGGGAGGCGGAGGAGGATGCCGTAGAGTTGGGGGACGCGGCTCCCGGGGAGGACCGTGGGGAGGAGCCTATTGCCGAGGTGCCGAGGGTGCCGGGGGCCGGCAAGGGGCCCTTGTCGGCATTGCGAGTGGGGATGATGGAGACAGCTCGTCAGGCTAGTGCTGGTACCTCAGCCCCACACCTATCAGGGGCGAAGAGGCCGCGCGACGTATTAGAGGAGCTAGACTCTGAGGTTTGCTTCTGTCCTTTCTTTTTGTCGTATAAATATGGTTTGCATATTGCTCATAATCTGTGAACTGACAGCGGTTTTGCCAGGGGGACGAGGAAGAGGCGGTCGCGGGGGGGAGCGAGGCCGAGACTGAGATCGCAGGCGAGGAGGCTATGGCAGCCGAGGCCGGCAGATTAGTTGACAGTGACGAGACCGAGGCCGTTGAGCTATTGACGGCCAGTGTGCCGAGGAGGGTGAGCCCATTGCCTGCTACTGAGGAAACGGTGGGGGCACTATACGGCGGAGAGGGGAGCGATACAGTGATGTTCGACATTGACGAGGACTGGTGGACAGGCATGGAGACGCAGGTTGTGGGAGGTGATGGTGGCGAAATGGCGGAGCCTGAGTCTGTTGTTGCTGCCTCGATTCGTGAGCGAGAGACACCGGTTCAGGCCGTGGTGGTGCGACGGCATGACACATTGCCGGAGTCCGTGGTTGAGGTCGGAGCTACTCTTCTGGCGATGCACTCAGCCACGATTGGGGCGCAGAGGGCGGGTGGGATGTCGGAGATTTCTGCAGCGGGCGGCAGTGGCGCGACAGTCGGAGATATGAGTAGAGGATCCTCGAGCGGTCAGGTGGATGTGGCAGCTTGGGGGGGCCTCCAGCTACCGGCGGAGACTGTGCGCCGGTTAGAACTGGTGAAGGCAGCGTTCCCGCAGACATTCGAGAGCGTGGTGGTAGAGAACCCAGTACTACGGATGTGGGTGTCTGCAGGGTTTATGGAGTGGTTGTTGCCGTTCGCCAGTGTGCCGTCGTCGGGTTGGACTGCAGAGTTCGTTGCTCGGTCGCTCTCAGAGTTCGCTCCGTTCACATCGCTAGGTATGCAGCTGGACTGGTTAGCAGATTTCTTTAGATCGAGGAGCGTCAGCCACGATATGGATGAGAGGCGTGCAGTCGTGGTTATGCGGGAGATGTTGCTGGAGCGGCGCCGCACAGGATTAGAGGCAGAGCGGTCAGAGATCACGGCAGAGTTGGCCGGGATTGACATGCAGGTGGCAGAGATAGAGAGACAGCTTGTCGATTTGCAGAGGCAGTTGTCCGATCTACAGAGGCGGCGAGGTGAGGTGGACGGGCGGGAGTCAGAGCGGTTAGGGCGACAGGCCGAGCTTGATGCTGGATGGTCAGAGGTACAAGCGAAGCGGGAGGTACTTCAGGCATTCAGCTCCCACCCAGTTGCATCGCTGTTGTCTAGACTTTCCTAGCTTGTACGTTACTTTGCCGTAGTTGTAGTGCTTAACGACGGCTAGTAAACGTTTGATGTATATGTACATATTTTTGATGGTCTCGGCTTATTGTATGTTATGTTCGGTTGCTCTCTTCTTTCTTCTCTCTTTTTTTTTGAATGTCTTGCTTGTTTCGGTTACTTGTGAATGCTCTCCCATTCCCGCTCGTAGAAAGTGACTTAGGAAGCATAGGTTGAGAATGAGTGCCAGCTGGGCAGAAGTTGAGGTAACAGCATGACTTTGTATTGATAGGACGCGGTACAAAACACCGTTACACGACTAGTGTAGAACGCTACACAGATCAACAAAAAAATACAAGTCTGCAAGCAATGTCGCATGTACAAAAATGCTACGAGGGCGCGTTCTATGACGCGACTACACATAATACTTCTTCAGGTAGCGGCCGTTGATGGGGGCGGAGACCTGACCGTCGTCGTGGTTGAGCAGGAGGTACGAGCCATTAGTGCGGGCTTCGTGCACCGTGAAAGGGCCCTCCCAGTTTGGCGTGAATTTAGGAGCTGACATGTTGGCCCGCACATGCTTGGCAGCTTGAAGAACAAGGTCGCCCTCGATAAACGAACGTGGCTTGACGGTCTTCCCATAAGCTTTCGTAAGCTGCTCATGATACTTCTTCATGTGGCGCAGGGCCGTGGCTCGTCGTTCGTCGAGGCCGTCAAGTGCCGCGAGCCGGGCTTCTTCATCTCCGAGACTGCTGCTTAGGGAAAGTCGAGCCGATGGTTCTGCGATCTCGGCAGGTACCACACACTCGTCCCCGTAGACGAGAGAGAAAGGCGTGGCCTTTGTCGCTGTGTGCATGGATGTTCTGTAGGCCCAGAGTGCCAGATTCAGTTGTTCGGACCATGACCGGTCGGCGTCATGCACCATTCGCGATAATACTCGTAGCAAAGTCTTGTTGGACGCTTCAGCTTGACCATTACCTTGCGGGTAATAGGGAGTTGATGTGGCATGGCTGATGTTGTACCTTTCCATGAGAGTTCGAACCTCTCGGTTAATGAATGGGGTGCCATTGTCAGATATAATACATCGAGGGATGCCGAAACGACAGATGACGTCGCGTAAGAAGTTGGAAACGGCACCTCCCGTGGCTCTCCGCAGAGGTACGGCTTCAACCCACTTCGTAAAGCGTTCAGTAGCCGATGAGGTCGAGGGCCCAAGAATGAAATGGCCAAGGTGCTGAGATCATGTGCAAGTCAGATGCTGGCGAGTGTATCCTGTCGGCGTGCCGCTGGCAGGGTTGGCAGCGTCGGACATGCGAGATGGAGTCGGATTCCATAGTCGGCCAATAATACCCCAATCTTAGTAATTCTGCATACAGCTTCTGGGAGCCTTGATGTTCACCACAATCACCATTGTGTACTTCGTTAATGACTTTGACCACTTGGGCACCTTGCAAGCATCGCAGGGTGCGTCCCGAAAATCCCTTGCGAAATAACTCGCCTTCCGTCACAAAATACCTGACTGCCTTGCGCTTGATGGATCGTGCTGAGCCGCGGTCAGGTGGTAGAATCCCGTGGGATAGATACTGGATGAAAGGCTGGCGCCAGTCACCCTCGATGTCAATGACAAGAGCTTCGGCACCGTCGGGTGCATACAGGCACTCGGGACAATCCTTTTGTATATCCGAGGCGTCCTTGGCCATGGATGGCCAATATAATCCCATACGCTGGAGGCGACGATACAGAGGGGGACCGTCGAAGCCACAACACTTCTGGTGGCCGAGCTGTAATTTGTGTTTTGCCTCTTCCGGTGCCAAACATCTTGCTAGAGTGCCTCCGGGACACCGCCTGTATAAGACATCTCCCATCATTGAAAAGTCTGTAAGGGTGGAGGCATGAGCAAGAGATGGCGCTTTAAGTTTGTCGATGATAGGTTGCCTCCAATCGTCCGCAGTAACGTCCCTCGGGACTAGGTTCAGTGCTGTGCATGGTTCCATTCTCTTGACGATGGTTAGCATCCGTTGTTCACCATCGACCTCTATCTTTGACGCGATCGTGGCCAAGCAGTCCGCATGTCTGTTGTGGCACCTATTGTGATGTTCATACTGGACATGACCGAGTCTTCCTTCCAAGTGTTGCACCAAGGCACGATAAGGTGCCAAGGCTGGTTCTTTGACCGCGAACTCCCCGTCCGCCTGCTTCATGACCAGATTTGAATCTCTTTTCACACACAGCGCCTTAGCCCCCATACTGACGGCGATCATGAGGCCAATGACAAGTGCCTCGTATTCAGCTTCGTTGTTAGACACCGGGAATGCAAGTTTGAAGGATAATGAAGTGGTAACACCGTCCGGTGCCCGCAAGACTATGCCGGCACCCCCTTGCCGGAGGGGCGTGCCATTGGGGCCTTTGCTAGTGGCAGAGCCGTCAAATTCAAGCGTCCACAGTCCATCGATGTCGGTGATGAGGGCTGTCTCCTCCCCCGGCAGTTGATCCGATATCGGTTCACATTGTTGGCGTGGGAAGAAGGCCAGGAGGTCTGCGAGTGCTTGGCTCCGCAGAGCTGTAGGATTCTTGATAGATAAACCGAATTCGGCCAACAGCAGCAACCACCGTGTGAGTCGGCCAGACAGGGCGGGACGTGTAAGCATGTAACGGAGCGGGTCAGCCTTGGTGACGAGTGTGATCTGATGCGCTAGAAAGTAATGTCTGAACTTCTGTGAGGCGTACACCAAGGCTAGACAGTGTTTCTCGAGCTCGGAGTAGTTGGCTTCGGGCCCTCTGATCACTCTACTGAGGTAATAAACAGGACGCTCGACACCTTCGACTTCTTGGGCAAGCAAAGCCCCGATGGATCTGGGTGTGGAAGTCAGGTAGAGTAGGAGTGGGATGCCTCGTTGTGGTACGACCATGGTTTGCGGTGACATGAGGACCGCCTTAATCTGTTCAAATGCTTGCCGTTGGGGCGCGCCCCAATTCCACGGTGCGCTTTTACGCGTCAAGTGTTGAAATGGCGTAATGAGCTCGGCCAGTGCGGGTATGAAGCGTCGGAGGTAAGAGACCTTGCCGAGGAAGCTCTTCAGTTGCTTTGTGTTCTTGGGGGGGGCATTTCTTGGATGGAGGCTGCTTTCGAGGGGTCAACGTCGATGCCCTGTCGACTGACCAAGAACCCGAGGAACTTGCCGGAGGAGACTCCGAAGGCACATTTCAATGGATTCATCCGCATGTTATACTGGCGGCAACGATCAAAGACCGCTTGAAGGTCGGTGAGGTGATCACTTTCCTTCCTGGATTTGATAATAAGATCGTCGACATAGTCTTCCACAGTATGGTGTATCATGTCATGGAATATTGCTGTCATAGCCCTTTGATACGTAGCTCCCGCATTCTTGAGGCCGAAAGGCATAACTTTCCAACAAAAATTACCCATAGGAGTGCGGAAGGCTGTCTTGGCGCTGTCGTCGGGGTTCATGCGAATCTGATTATAACCTGCGAACCCATCCATGAAAGATAAAGTTTCATATCCGGCGGCGGCCTCCGTGAGCATGTCGATATTGGGTAGTGGAAACTCGTCCTTGGGGCACGCCCTATTCAAGTCCCGAAAGTCGATACAGACGCGGACTTGGCCATTCTTCTTTTGTACAGGGACGACATTAGCCAGCCAAATAGGGTGAGTGATAGGTTCGATGAAGCCTGCGCGCAGGAGGCGTTCAATCTCTTGCTTGATTTTCAATTCGAGCTCGGGGCGGAATGTTCGCGGGTGCTGTCGGCTAGGGATAGATCCGGTAGCAATGTTGAGATGGTGTGTGACTAAGGCAGGATCCAGTCCGGGCATCTCATTGTAGCTCCATGCTAAGACATCACGATACTCGTGTAGGAGGGAAACCAATTCCTCTCTTCGGCCGGGGGCGAGTTTTGTGCCAATGTAGGTGTGCCGCGGTTCTTCGCCCGGGTCGGCCAGGTTGATTTCTTCAATATCTTCAGCCTGAGGTCGAGGGCCATCCTCATAGCAAGGTGGTGCCGCGCCGGGGGTGAGGTCAGGATCTGGCTGGCAATGCTCGGCCGTGCGGCACCATTCAGTCTCTCCAAGGGGGTCGGGGTCGAGGGGGTCTGAGGAGGGACCGCCTGGAGCCCCTGCATACCGTCATAATTGATAGATGATCTTGCCGTCCTTGACGATACGTCGAAAGGCCGGCTCAGCCTTTTGCTTCTTGGACTTGGGGGAAGAAGGGGGGGAATTGGTCGTGGCAGCAGGCGGAAGCGGTGGGGTTGACCCATTATTCTTGTTACTTCTCCCGGTTTTGTCCTTGGGAAGCTTGTCCCCGCACAGCTCATCCCAGGTCGGCAGCCTGGTAGAATGTACATGAGTAGCATTCTCCCCATCCTCGGCGAAATTAGTGAAGAAGGAGGCCTCGGCGAAATAAGACTCGGCGCATTCAAAGGGGGCTTTGGTTGCAGGGATTGTCATTGCTACCTCATGTCCCGTAGAACCGGCGACCAGCTTCACACATTGATGGTATGTTGAGGGAACGGCCTTGTTGTCGTGGATCCATGGTCTCCCGAGCAGGAGGTGAAAGGCAGACTCGCTGTCTATTACGTGAAAAGTAGTGTCGCGACGGACAGTTCCGACCATGAGGTCGATGGTGATATGGCCGAGGGTCGACTGAGGACCCTGTCCAAAGCCGGTAATATTGACGGGGTCACGGATGATTTTCCTTGGGGGAATGCCGGCCTGTTGCAGGGTGATGAGGGGTATGATGTTGATCGAGGCGCCGCAATCAACCAAGGCACGACGGAAGCCCGTGCCATTAACAGTACACTCTAAAAACAGCGGCCGATTGTGATGCTCGATCGGCGGAGAGTCTTCATCCGAGAAGACTAAGGCTGTAGAGGGGATGTGACGTAATTCAGCCTGGGCGGCGAAGCATTCGGAACCGAGGCCGGTGGTGACCTCGAGCAGGCAATTGGAAAGGTAAGTCCGGGCGGTGGGTGAAAACCCCATTTCATCAAAAAAACTTTTGATCTTCGTCATCTGTCGTTGGGGAGGCATCGACTGCTTAGCTGGAGGAGGCACGAGGGTCAGTGTGGGCTCTGCCGGGGCTTCGTGGATTACAGGCTCGACATGGTCAGTGACAGCCATAAGGGCCTGGTGCCCCCTACTGTTGCGATGCGGTGGGTAGGGATCTTTGCGCACATCGTTATTTTTTCGTAGCTGCAGGTCGCCCGACGCTACCTTCCTTGCAAAGATGGTTCGCAGTGCATTGCAATCTTTGAGCGGATGGCCAATGGCTCGATGGAAAGGACAGTAGGTGGGCCTGGCCTTTTCTTCGTCTGTGATATTGGTCCGCATTGGTGGCAGTTGGAAATTTTTGTCATGCGCCACCCATTCGGCCAAGAGTTCCTTCACTGTATTCAGGTCACAGGGATAGTTAGGGGCGGGTCTTTGTTGCCTTCGCTTGTCGGAGCCTTGGTTCACATCTGGAAGCTGACGCTTGAAGCCTGCATAGTTGTTGTTGTCGTTGCTACGTTGAGTGATAGGTGCATCAGCTGAGGCCAACAGCGTACTTTGCGGTCGAGGCTTCCATGACTTGACAGGACCAACTGTCTCGTAAGTTCGTCGGGCTGCCTCCTTGAGGTGTCCCCATGACCTTAACTGTAGGTTCTCGATATGCACTCGGTAGACGTCAATCATATTTTTGATGCATATGGGAACCAACGTTTCGTCTTTGCTGAAATCTGTGCACTCAAGGCACTTAAGATGAAAACGATGCACATACTTATTCAAGTCTTCCCCCTGGTTCTGGCGAATGCCAGCAATATCAACGATAGTCACGCGCTCGGTCTCGTAATGAAATTTGTCTAAGAACAGCTGGACCATGTCGCCCCAGGTGTGGACGGTCCCTGCGGGGATCTGGTGATACCAAGTGTAAGCCAAGCCCGTAAGGGACTTGTGGAATTCTCTCAACTTCAAGCTGCTTCCTGTACCATACTGCTCCAAGGAGCCTGCAAACCTTGTTAGATGCTCACGGGCGTTTCCCTCACGTCCGTTGAAGAGCACAAAGTTTGGTTGCTTGTACTTGATGGGGTAGGGTGCGATGGCGATATCATTAGCGTACGGGGCGTGTCCGGTTAGACGGGTTGAGGAGTCCGGCTCGGAATTCCTCGACAGGCGACGGACAAGGGCCTCCAAATCTGACTGAGTGACATAGTTGGAGGATGGTGCCTCATTGCCGATCAAGGGGTGATGACCGCCTGGTGCGTCGCGAGCCCCCGAGCCCCCAGATGGCACGGCTTGATGAACGGGGACATGGGAGGGTTGGTATGGTGCAGGTGCTGGCAGGGGCAGCTGTGCAAGGGCAAGTGTGGGTTGGCGAGACATGCCCATCACTTGGCCGGGGGTTTGGTGTTGCTCAACTGGATAGGGATTAGGTTCCATCTCAATGGAGTCATGCGTTTCGGAGGAGCTTCTTGCCGGCGTCAGATGAGATGGTGTGACAGCGGGGGGAATCTGCTGCAAGACTGGCCCGAGATCCGTGTGTAGCTTGCGGGGCGGCACTGCAGAAGGAGATATGTCGGCTACCGGCAGCGACGGTGTTGCGAGCCCTACCGCCAAGGGTCTAGATGTCCAAGGCGGCGGTAGTCGCGACACTGGGGCCGGGGCGATGTCAAAAGCTGGCCCCGGTCCTGAAGGCTGGATTGACGGAGCGGCCTGCTGTGAGGACAGGGCTTGTATGGATTTTTGCATGTCCATAATGGCGGCTAGTAGAGCGGTCTGTGAATCTTGCAGCGTGGTGATGGTCGGAGTGAGTTGCTGGATGGCTGCATTTACGAGCACTTGTACGTCGGGGGTAGTGGTCGGCAGCTGGTCTCGGAGCCGCGCGGCGCTAGTCTCCTCCTGATCACCGAGGTGGTGTTCTTGCAGGGCGGGGTTGGGTCCTTGGCTGGTCGCCCTAGTAGCTCTCCGTTGCACAGGCATAATGCCTAAGTCCGGAAGGTATGCAAACCGCAATACGATGCTCACCTCCCCAGCGGAGTCGCCAAAATGATGGTGCCGGAAATGGTTCGATGATACGTGGAGGTGCCACAAAGGATGCGGTCTGAGTTGGCTTCCAGGTAGGCAACGTGGGAGACAGCAAGGACGGCGCAAGGGCCGAGGACAAGGCTCCCCAGACAGGTCGTGAGGGGTGGCAGTGCTGCGCAGGCAAGGTGACGATGAACAGGACCGACAGTCTGCAGTCCGTAATGAGGGTATGGCGTCCAGGGTCCGTAGACGGGAGTTCAAGTATATTTCTCTCACTAGAATTCCAGAGAGAATGTTTCCTTTAGAGAGAGAAAGTGAAAAGTCCAAATGAGAATCCGATCCTTGAAAAAGCTCCAAAGTCCACTATTTATAGGCAAAAATGTGCATGTGTCATAAGTTGACATGTGTCGCCCCCTGGGAACGACACGTCACCAGGGGGCCAACGCACTGACCCTTCGTTGGACTGCCGGTTCCTAAGTTCGTGCTGCCCTGCCCTTGCAACATCTCTCTGCCTGTCTGAGGAGACTGATCATGCCGCGGTAGCATGGTCAGAGTAGCCCGTTGCCCCAGCCTCCAGTCCAAGCCCTTACTGAATCCCACAGGTCTGGCAGCGGCGGGGAAGACCCGACGCCCAGCTGCCAGGTGGACTAGGCAAGATGCCCTTCCGAAGACCTGCTCCCGTCTCCGAGTGACCCGGGGGTCATAGTCCTTAGGGGTGCCGACGCGAGCCCCCAGTGCCAGAGCACGTAGGCTAGTCACGCAGGCACCCTGGCGGAGATAGTGTCCTGGAGGAGTAGCCTATCCCGTAAGCATATAACATGATTGCAGCGCATGGGGCGCGGTTGAGTGCGGGCGACGAGGGTCGCAGAGTGATCTCCGAGCGACGAGGGTCGTTGCGTGGATGGCGCGCGACCGTGAGCGACGGTTGTCATGGCGACAGAGCGGCCACAAGTGACGGTCATCGAGACTACGGGCGACGGTCATCGCGACGAAGGGGCACGGCCGAGAGCGACGGTTGTCGCGACTATGGCGGAGTGCGGCCGCGAGCGACGGTCGTCGTGACAATGGGGTGGGGTCAAAGGTGACGGCGTCGGTGTTCAAGGCAGGTGGCCGACCCCCATGGGGTGGCCGACCCCCAAGGGAGGCCGACGCTTGGGGGAGGCCGAGCCTAGAGGGAGGCCGAGCCCCAGAGGGTGGCCGACCCCTTGGGGGAGGCCGACCCTAGAGGGAGGCCGACCCCCAGAGGGAGGCCGACCCCCCAGGGTGGCCGACCCCCTTGGGGGAGGCCGACCCTAGAGGGAGGCCGACCCCCCGAGGGTGGCCGACCCCTAAGGGAGGCCGACCCTTGGGGGAGGCCGACCCCTTGGGCCCCTTGGGGTGGAAGGCACGCCGAAGTCGCTTCACGAATGGTTCACGTGACTTGAGCATGCGTTGCTTTGACCGGCCCTCGAGCGTTGAAAAGTTGACCGCTGACTGGGTGATGTGTCGTGCAAAGTGGGTCCCTTGGCGGGTCTTGGGGTGCGACCAGAATAGGGTATGAACAAAAAGAAAAAAAACTTTATATGTACATATATTTTTCTTACTGGCATCATTTATTGTGGTTATATTGCGCTCTTGTTATTTTGTTACGATTATCAAATGTCTTATGTCTGATGGTTGTCCAATGATGTTCCCTCTTTCCCTTTGAGGGCACACAACGCAGTGACTAGGAGTAAAAGAGGCAGGCTAAGCGTAAATATATGTGCAGCGAACAGACTGTGTATGGATGATACTTGGATCAAGATGTTGTTTCATAAAAAAAAAGAACTTGTAATGAGCGACAAGGGTTACAAGTCAGGGCATGCGCTTATATACAACAAAATGTGGTGCGAGTGTTCTAAACTGCGTGTGGGAGGTTGCGACGAACAAGCTGCAGCTGGCTACGCGTAGTATTTCTTTAGGTAATGACCATTGACAGGGGTCGTGAGCCGCCCGTCGTCTGGGTCGAGCAGAGATAGGAGCCATTGCTTTTGGCCGTGTGCACTTCAAGTGGCCCTTCCCAGTTGGGTGCGAACTTAGGGGTTAACAGGTTGGCCCGCACATGCTTGGCGGCTCAGAGGACAAGGTCACCTTCCACGAAGGAGCGGGGCTTGACAGTCTTCCCGTAGGCTTTGACAAGTTGTTCGTGGTATTTCTTCATTCGGTGCATAGCGTTGGCTCTTTTTTCATCCAGGCCTTCAAGGGCCATCATTCTGGTTTCCTCCTCCCCTAGGCCACTGCTGAGGGCTAGTCGTGCCAAGGCGACCGCGACCTCGGTGGGTACCACGCACTCGTCCCCGTAAACAAGGGAGAAGGGTGTGGCCTTCGTGGCTGTGTGTCTGGAGGTTCTATAAGCCCAAAGGGCATGGCTCAGCTTTTCAGACCAAGAGCCGCTCGTGTCGTGAACCATGCGTGACAAAACGCGCAACAGGGTTTTGTTGGAGGCTTCAGCTTGACCATTGCCTTGCGGATAGTAAGGGATTGATGTGGTGTGATTGATGTCGTGCGCTTCCATGAGAGTCTGAACATCCCGGTTGATGGGGATGGGGTGCCGTTGTCGGAGATGATGAATCGTGGGATGCCGAAACGACAGATGATGTGGTCACGCAAGAAGTTGGCAATGACGCCTCCCGTGGCTTTTCGCAGAGTATGGCCTCGACCCACTTCGTGAAACGCTCCGTTGCGACCATGACCCATATAAGGCCTTTTGATGGCGGATGTATGGGGCAAATAAGGTCAAGAGCCCAAGAGTGAAATGGCCAAGGGGCCACGATCATACGAAGATTGGACTTGGGGTATGCATCATGTCAGCAAGTCTCTGGCAGGGCTGGCAATGTTGGACATGAGTGATGGAGTCAGATTCCATAGTCGGCCAATAGTACCCTAACCTTAGCAATTATGCGTACAGCTTATGCGATCCCTGATGCTCCCCACAAGTACCATTATGTACTTCATTAATCACTTCCACGGCCGAAGCACCGTGTAAGCAGCGTAGGGTGCACCCCGAAAACCCTTTGCGAAATAATTCGCCTTCCGTCACGAAATATCTGACCGATTGACGCTTGACAGATTGTGCCGAGCCGCGATCCGACGGTAGGAGCCCATGAGTTAGGTATTGCAGGAAAGGTCGACGTCAGTTGCTCTTGACGTTAATGACAAGTGCTTCCGCACTATCTGGTGCATACAGGCATTCTGAACAATCCCGTTATACATCCGAGGCGTCCTTGGCCATGGACGGCCAAAAGAGGCCCATGCACTGGAGACAACGGTACAGAGGGGGGCCGTCGAGGCCACAACATTTCTGGTGGCTGATCTGTAGTTTATGCTTTGCTTCCGCTGGGGCCAAGCACCTGGCCAGAGTGCCTCCGGGACATCATTTGTATAGGACATCTCCCAACATTAAAAAACCCGTGAGGGTGGAGGTGGACGCAAGAGATGGTGCCCTAAGTCGGTTGACGATTGGCTGCCTCCAATCACTGGCAGTAGTGTCTTTTGGGACTAGGTTCAACGCCGTGCATGGTGCGGTTCTTCTGATGATGGTTAACACTTGCTGTTCACCATCAAACTTAATCTTCACACTTGCCCTGTTGTGATGTTCATATTGGACGTGGCCAAGTCTTCCTTCCAAATGTTGTACCAGGGCACGATAAGGCGCCAGAGCTGGCTCTTTGACCACGAACTCTCCGTCAGCCTGTTTCATTATCAAGTTTGAGTCCCCCTTTATGCATAATGACTTAGCCCCCATACTGGTAGCTACATGAGGCCGATGACAAGGGCCTCATATTCAGCTTCATTATTGGATACCGAAACGCGAGCTTGAAGGATAGGGACGTGGTAACACCCTGTGGATTGTGAAGGACTATACCGGTGCCCCTTGCCGGAGGGGAGCTCTATCAGGACCTTTGCTAGTGGCTGAGCCGTTAAACTCGAGTATCCACAAGTCATCTATGTCGGAGATCAGGGTCGTCTCCTCCCCCGGTAATTGATCTGAAGTCAGTTCACACTGTTGTCGCGGAAAGAAGGCCAGGAGATCGGCAAGTGCTTGGCTTCGCAGAGCTGTAGGGTTTCTAATGGACAGGCCAAACTCGGCTAACAGTAATAACTAGCGGGTAAGTCGTCCAGACAAGGCAGGGCGTGTGAGCATGTATCGTAGTGGATCAGCCTTAGTGACAAGCATGATTTGGTGTGACAAGAAGTAGTGCCTGAACTTCTACGAGGCGTAGACCAAGGCGAAGCAATGCTTCTCAAGCTCAGAATAGTTGGCTTCGGGTCCCCTGATCGATCGGCTGAGGTAATAAACTGGACGCTCCAGCCCGTCTACTTCTTGGGCCAACAAGGCCCCGACGGACCTGGGTGTGGAGGTTAAGTAAAGCAAGAGTGGAACACCCCGCTGGGGCACAACCATGGTCTGGGGCGACATGAGGATAGCCTTGATCTGTTCGAATGCTTGTTGTTGGGGCGCCTCCCAACTCCACGGTGCGCTTTTGTGCGTCAAGTGCCGAAAGGGCGTGATAAGTTCGTCCAAGGCAGGGATAAATCGTCGAAGGTAGGAAACCTTGCCGAGGAAGCTCTTCAACTATCTGGTGCTCTTAAGCGGGGGCATTTCTTGGATATAAGCAGCTTTAGAAGGGTCAACATCGATCCCTTGCCGACTAACCAAAAAGCCGAGGAATTTGCCGGAGGAGACTCCAAAGGCACATTTCAACGGATTCATCCGCATGTTGTACTGTCGACAACGATCGAAGACTGCTCGAAGGTCCGTGAGATGATTGCTTTCCTTCTTGGACTTGATGATAAGGTCATCGACGTAGTCCTCCACGGTACGGTGTATCATGTCATGAAAGATGGCGGTCATGGCTCGCTGATAGGTAACACCCGCATTCTTAAGATCGAAGGGCATGACTTTCCAACAAAAGTTACCCATTGGAGTCCAAAAGGCTGTCTTAGCGCAGTCATCTGGATTCATTCGAATTTGGTTGTAGCCGGCGAAGCCATCTATGAAGGATAAGGTCTCGTATCCGGCAGCAGCTTCCGTAAGCATGTCGATATTAGGCAGTGGAAACTCATCTTTGGGACACGCTTTGTTCAGGTAGCGGAAGTCAATACAAACGCGTACTTGGCCGCTCTTCTTCTGGACAGGGACGATATTGGCCAGCCATATGGGATGAGTAATTGGTTCAATAAAGCCAGCTTGTAGAAGCCACTCGATCTCTCGCTTGATCTTCAATTCGAGTTCTGGACGGAAGGATCTCAGATGCTGTCGGACAGGGCTGAACCCGGTAGCGATGTTGAGATGGTGCGTCACCAAGGCGGGATCTAGGCCTGGCATCTCATTGTAACTCCATGCCAATACATCGCGATATTCGCGGAGGAGGGTAACAAATTCCTCTCTTCGGCCCGGGCGAGTTTTGTGCCAATGTATGTCAATCGAGGTTCCTCACCCGAGTCAGCCAGGTTAATTTCTTCAAGATCTTTGGCCTGCGGTCGAGGGCCGTCTTCATAGCAGGGTGGGGTGGGGCAGTGCTCGAAGTAAGTTCGGGGTCTGGCAGGCAATGCTCGGCAATACAGCACCATTCCATTTTTGCTGTCGGGTCAGAATCGAGGGGGTCAGATGACGAACCACCAGGGACCCCCGCACACCGTCATAACTGGTAAATCAGTTTCCCGTCTTTGACGATGCGTCGGAAGGTAAGTTCAGACTTGTGCTTTTTGGACTTAGGGGATAAGGGCGGAGAATCGGTTAAGACCGCGTGTGGCGGCGAAGAAGCTGTGTTTTGCTCTTGTTGTTCTTCTTAGATTTGGATTTGGACTTGGGAGGTTTGTTTCCGCATAACTCGTCCCATGCTGGCAATTTGGTGGAATGGATGTGAGTGGCGTTCTCACCATCCGAGCCGAGCTCAGTGAAGAAAGAGGCCTCGGCGAAGTAAGACTCGGCATATTTGAAGGGTGACCTAGTTGCGGGGATCGTTAGTGCTACCTCGTGTCCCACAGGACCGGCCACCAGTTTAAACATTGGTGGTACGTTGAGGGAACAGCCTTGTTAGCATGAATCCAAGGTCATCCAAGCAGAAGGTGGAAGGAGGACTCACTGTCTATCACATGAAAAGTGGTGTCTCGACGGACAGTGCTGACCATGAGGTCGACAGTGATGTGGCCGAGGGTAGACTGAAAGCCTTGCCCGAAGCCAGTAATCTTGACAGGGTCACGGATGATCTTCCTTGGTGGTATGTCGGCTTGCTGTAGGGTGATGAGAGGAATGATGTTGATTGAGGCGCCGCAGTCCACTAAGGCGCGACGAAAGCCTGTGTCGTTAATAGTGCATTCGAGGTATAACGGTCGGTTGTGGTGTTCAATTGGCGGTGAGTCCTCATCCGAGAAAACGAATGTGGTAGAAGGGACATGTCTGAGTTCGGCTTGGGCAGTGAAACATTCAGGATCGAGGCCTGTGGTGACCTCGATCAGACAGTTTGAAAGGTAAGTCTGTGCCGTGGGTGAGAACCCCATTTCATCAAAAAAGCTTATAATCTTCGTCATCTGTCCGACTGAGGACGCTGGCTGAAGGGTGGGAGGAATACAAGGTGTGACCATAGAAGAGACCTCTGCAGGAACTTCGGGGACTAAAGGCTCGGCGTGGTCTGTAATGGCCATGAGCACCTGATGCCCTTGATTGTTGTTGCCATGGTTCGGGTAAGGGTCCTTACGCACATCATTGTTCTTTCGTAACTGTAGTTCGCCTGACGTGACCTTTCTTGCAAAGATGGTTCATAGTACGTTGCAGTTTTTGGAGAGGATGGCCAAGGGCTTGATGGAAGGGACAGTAGTTGGGCCGGGTTCTTTCTTCGTCCGTGATGGGGATCCGCACAGGTGGGAGTCTGAAGTTGCGGTCATTAACAACCCACTCTGTCAAGAGTTCTTTCACCGTATTCAGGTCACATGGAAAGGCAGGGGGTCTCCTGTTGTCTTCGTTTGTCAGGGCGTTGGTCTCTATACGGGAGCGGACGCTTGGAACCAGCATAATTGCTGACACTCTTATGGTTGGTGTTGTTGCTGTCGCGCTGAGCACTACGTATGTTTGTCGAGGCCAGCAATGCATTCTGCGTGCGAGTCCTCCATGGTTTGACAGGGCCGACCTCTCGTAAGTACGTCGTGCTGCTTCCTTGAGGTGCCCCCAAGACCTGAACTGCAAGTTCTCAATGTGCACCCGGTAGATGCCGTTCATGTTTTGATGCATATGGGGACCAATGTCTCGTCCTTGCTAAAATCTGTACACTCGAGGCACTTAAGGTGAAAGCGTTGCACATATTTGGTTAAGTCTTCGCCGAAATTTTGGCGTATACTGGCGATGTCCACTATGGTGACGCGCTCAGCTTTGTAGTGGAATTTTTCCAAGAATAGTTGGGCCATCTCATCCCAAGAATGGACTGTCCCTGAGGGGATCTGATGATACCAAGTGTATGCCAAGCCCATGAGGGATTTGTGAAACTCCCTCACCTTCAAACTATCGCCCGGGCCATACTGTTCCAATGAGCCGACAAATCTTGTCAAGTGCTCATGGGCGTTGCCTTCGCGCCCGTTGAAGAGCACGAAAGTGGGTTGCTTGTATCTGAGCGGGTAGGGTACAGTGGCCATTTTGTTGGCATACGGTGTGCGGTCTGTCCGTTGAGTTAGCGAGCCAGGTGCAGACTACTGTGACAGCCGGCGAAGGAGTGCATCGAAGTCGGCTTTGGAGACATAATGAGGGAGTGGATCCTCCTGGCCAACTAGAGACTGATGGCTGGCTAGGGCTCCTTGAGCCCCCTGACGGTGCAACTGGGTAGGTTGGTTGAGCAGGAGGACGATACAGGGTAGGCGTTGCCACGGGCACGTGTGCGGCAGCGTGGGTGGCTGGGTAAGACATGTCCACCACTTGGCCGGTCGTTTGATGTTGCTCTATCAGGTAGGGGTTGGGCTCCATCTCGATGGACTCATGAGTTTCAGAAGAACTTCTGGCCGGTCGATGTTGTGGTGCAGTAACAGGGATGATTTGCTGCAGCACCGGTCCCGGATCCAGCTGCGGTCTGTGTGATGGCATCGAGGGATGCAGTGTGCCAGCTATAGGCAGGAGGATGTCGCAAGCCCCAACGTCAAGGGTCTGGAAGGCCGAGGCGGTAGTGGTCAGGACACTGGGGCCTGGGCGGCGTCAGGGGACGGCCCAGGTCTTGTGGGCTGGATCGGTGGAATGACTTGCTGTGAGGCCATAACCTGCATGGATCTCTGCATTTCCTTCATAGCGATCATGAGAGTGGCTTGCGAGTCTTGTATGCTGGCTATAGTAGGAGTGAACTACTGAATGGCCGCATTGACTGCAACTTGCACGTCAGACGTGGGGTGGCCTTGGGGACGCAGGGCACTAGTCCCCTCTTGCTCGACCGGGTGGTCCTCTTCTTGCACGGGATGGATAAGGCTCTGGCTGGTAGTCCTCATAACTCGCCGTTGCATAGGCATGATGCCTCAGTGCAGTAGACTGCAACACGATGTTCACCTCCCCAGCGGAGTCGCCAAAATGTTGATGCAGAAAAGGGGTTCGCTTGTACGTGGAGGTGCCACAAAGGATGCAGTATGAGTCAGCTTCCAGGTAGGCAACGCAGGAGACAGCATGGACGACATAAGGGCTGAGAGCAAGGCTCCCCAGACAGGTCGCGAGGGCTGGCAGTGCCGTGCAGGCAGGGGGACGACGAACAGGGCCGATAGTTTACTGTCCGTGATGAGGGTGCAGCGTCGAGGGTTCGGGGACGGGAGTCCAAGTGTGTTTCTCTCACTAGAATTCCAGAGAGAAAGTGAAAAGTTCAAATGAGAGAAAGATCCTTGGAAAAGCTTCAAAGCCCACTATTTATAGGCAAAAATGTGCATGTGTCATAAGTTGACATGTGTCACCCCCTGGGAACGACACGTCGCCAGGGGGGCCAAAGCACTGATTCTCTGTTGGGACTGCCGGTCCCTAAGTTCGTGCTGCCCTGCCCTTGCGACATCTCTCTGCCTGTCTAAGGAAACTGATCATGCCACGGTAGCATGGTCAGAGTAGCCCGTTGCCCCAGCCACCAGTCCAAGCCCTTACTGAATCCCACAAGGTGCATCAAGAGACGCGCAAAGGACCTGACAGCGATGAGGGTTGTCCCCGAGCCAACTGCCGGGCGGACTAGGCGCAATGCCCTCCAAGGACTTGCTCTTGTCCCGAAGTGACCCGTGGGTCATTGCCCTGGTGGTGTCGACGATCCCAAGCAACATGAGTAACATGAGTGACCATGGTCATTGCTTAGTGCTTAGGGTTCATTGCGATGAAGTCTTCGCGTAGGAGCTCCCTACAAGTATGATGTCGGTGGCTTCAAGGTTGTGCCGACGATGGTTCTAGGGTTGCGAGCCCATCCTGCTGCGAGGACCATAGCCCCTGGTGATTGAGCCGGCGACGGCATATAGCCCGTCTCGCAGTTGATTGAGCCGGCGATGGCACTAAGCCCGTGATGGCGCTCAGCCCATGTCGCAGTTTGATTGAGCCGGTGACGGCATACTGCCTGTCCCGCAGTTGATTGAGCCGGCGATGGCACTAAGCCCATGATGGCGCTCAGCCCATGCCGCGGTTTGATTGAGCCGGCCACGGCATACAGCCCGTCCCGCAGTTGATTAAGCCGGTAATGGCACTAAGCCCGTGATGGCGCTCAGCCCATGTCGCGGTTTGATTGAGCCGGCCACGGCATACAGCCCGTCCTGCAGTTGATTAAGCCGGTAATGGCACTAAGCCCGTGATGGCGCTCAGCCCATGTCGCGATTTGATTGAGCCGGCGACGGCATACAGCCCGTCCTGCAGTTGATTGAGCCGGTGATGGCACTAAGCCCGTGATGGCGCTCAGTCCATGCCGCAGTTTGATTGAGCAAGTGACGGCATACAGCCCGTCCCGCAGTTGATTGAGCAGGCGATGGCACTAAGCCCGGGGCTCAGCCCATGCCGCAAGGAGAGGTCCTCGTGCCAGAGCACTATGAGCGGAGCCCCCATAATGCTGCACACTCCGGAGAGTGGGTCGAAGCATGTTCCACGTCCATGGGGGGGCGCATGGTGTGGTGAATAGGTGTGATGCCCGGAGGCTTGTGACATGGTTGTGGTTTATGGGCACGGCGACGACTGTTGCGGAGGTATACTTAGTACCGGGGGCAGGTATCATCAGCGTGGCACAAGGGCGCGGCGATGACTGTCACGGCATACTTAGTGCCGGGGGCACGTATCATCAGCGGGGCGCAAGGGCGCGGCGACAACTGTCGCGGAGCAATACATAGTGCCGGGGGCACGTATCATCAGCGGGGTGCAAGGGCGCGGCGACGACTGTCGCGGAGCAATACTTAGTGCCGGGGGCACGTATCATCAGCGGGGCGCAAGGGTGTGGCGATGACTGTCGGGGCATACTTAGTGCCGGGGGCACGTATTATCAGCGGGGCGCAAGGGCGCGGCGAGGACTGTCGCGGAGCAATACTTAGGATAGTGTGCTGCCGTCGTGACGATTGCGCACGGTCGACGATGAGGGCTAAGTGACCATTGGTGTTGAGCGCGCGTGGTAGAGAGTGCGATGAGTGACGTAGGGGGTTTAGGAATGACTCTTGCAAGGCAAAAGGTGGCCGACCCCCTTGAGGAAGGGGTGGCCGAACCCTTTGGGTTGGAAGGGGTTTCCGACCCCTCACAACAAGGGGGTGGCCGACCCCCTGAAGAAAGGGGTGGCTGACCCCCTTAAGAAGGGAGTGGCTGACCCCTTTAGGAAATGGGTGGCCGACCCCCTTAGGAAGGGAGTGGCCTACCGCCTTAAGAAAGGGGTAGCCGACCCCCTTAGCAAAGGTGTGGCCGACTCCTTCCTTTTTCCAATAGTTTGACCGTGTTGATGTCGCTGCACTGGTGATGCCTGTGGATGCTTGAAAGGAGATGCGCTTTGACCTGGTTATGGCGTTGAATAATTGACCGTTGACTGGATGATGTGTCGCGCGACGTGGGTCTTTTAGCGGGCCCCCGGGGTCTGGCCATGATAGGGTATGAACACTCTTTTACCCTAAGCCTCTGTGCGACGAAAAAAAAACACCTCCTCTCCAAAACCATCTCTCTCTTAATCCTGATTCTGTCACCACCACCAATTTTCCCAGTGAGTTGTAAAGTGGTAGTTTAGATCTTTATCCAATTAGGGCTCGTATGGATCTGGGGGGTTGAGGTACACTGGACAACCAGTTGTAGATGGTTGCTGCCCGATTAAGTCTTTTTGGTGCCAGCGATGGGTTAGGGTGTTGACGGGGGATTTATGCTGTTACGACCCGAACTCACAGCTGGGCCGTGAGCTAGGTCCGTGACCCGGCTGCAGACCCACTGGACTCCAACCACGGGCTCTGCCAGGCCTTACTATAACATGTACTCGATATTAAATCCAACTAACTAATTTTCAAAATAGTTTGATTGAGTATTAAAGGTATCACTTAAACATTCATCAATATTTCAATTAAAAACCCTCATTTACATGTCATTGACAATCATAAAGAAATTCGAGGAGACCTAAGCTCCCTACAATAGTTCATTCATAATAATAACTATAAAATCAAAATTCTCAAATCGATAAACACTTCATTTATTCTAATGGTTCTCTTGGGGCACCCCTCCCTCGTGTTGCTCATAAGGATCTGCTCCCCTAAATCATCACTTGAAAAATAAGGAATGAGCGAAAGCCCAGCAAGTACAGAAACCATGTTCTTAAACGAGGTTTGAGGGAAACATGTCATGAGTTTTCTTTTTCGACTCAGAAATCAATATTGATTTCATACAAAATGTTCTCCATTATATATTTACAGATACACACACACACACTTGCAGAAATGATTTTCAAATCGAAGCATAATATCAAGAATTTCATTTGCATCCATCATAGATAACAAAATTTAGTTGTGTTGAGGTTTGCGTGCATCCCCTAACTAGGGCCCGAGATCCCTCCTACACCTGGGATAAATAATTCTGTGGATGTAAGGACAAACCACAAGTAATAGTACTGTGCATCACAAGCCCCATTGACCAGGGCTCGAGATCCATCTTTCCCCCGTTGGATATGGGGCACAACAACCAAGTCAAATTCACCATCTCATTCAACATGTACTGAGTTTAAATCAATTACTCACACAAAAGTCCATGGCATTTTTAACTCAAATTCTCATCAAACGATTTATCAAGAAAACATATGCAGTAAAAGTACTTCAAAAATTTTCATTTGATTAAATCATGTATATGTTTACATATTTGCAAATAGAGTATACAGAGGAACATGACATGAGTACTTACTTGACTCGACAACTGTTTCAGGTACTTGCTCAAAAGTCGGTCCTAACTCTTGCTTGTCGAAACCTAAATAACAAACCACACGGATATTATTTATTGCCACTCAAGCATGCGTAGGTGTTAAATTCTCCCGAGTGCATGAAATTATCAAATCACCCCCGACGCTTAACTTAACATAACACAACCAAAACTAACCCCGATACACTTTTAATATAAACCAATGAATTGGATCCCTCGAACGGTCGAACTTAACGATAACTCCGCACCTTCTATAATGCATTAAGTTTTTACAAAATTCATAATAAATCCTTATAAAATGCTTTTATAGCTTAAAACAACATAATAAATAAAAATATGAATTTTCAATATTTTAAATTAAAATAATTTCATTAAATATCAGAAAAGCCCATGAATAGCCATAATTGCCTCTAGCTGAAAACAAGGTCACCTAATTTTTAACAGCTTTGAAATATGTATAAAAATTATAAAATTAGTATCAGAATTTAAGAGGTATCAAAACTATTTTTAAATTTTTCGTTTTGCTAAATCCAATACGATACGGGAATGATAGTAAATCACCTCTAAAAATCCCAAACTTATACTGAGGCATACTTATACTATAAAAACATTTTTTTCAAATTTTCAGAACTTTTTTATGAGTTTTAAAGATTCCAAAAGACTTTACAAGTATGAACTTATAGAAAATATTAAAAAAACATACGATTTAAAAAAATTATAAGATTTTGCCGAGAATTCTAATATAGCCTAAGATATTATACTTTAAAATTTCACATGCTAACGATCATTGTGTGCTATCTAATGCGCGGGATGTACTTAACGCTAACCCGTGGTAAACCTATGCAAGCACAGGCTACCATTGTGTAGCATAGCCCCACAGAAACCCACTTTTTCTTTTCCCCCTTGTTCTCTGCACTCAAGACCCCTTGTTCTCTGCATCAACAGACCCCTCGACACCCACACATACACACAAAAACACACATTACACATTACGCATGCGCGCGTGCGCACATAACAGTTACACACACACACATGTAGCACTCTCTCTCTCACACACACACATGTAGCACTCTCTCACACACACTCACATAACTCACCCACGCATACAACAAATACACTCACCCACCCGTACACACACACACACATATGTACACAATATCACACATCCACATACTACACAACTTACACAAATTCAATTTACACACAATAATGCACACAATATATATATATATATATATATATATATAACCAAGCACACTGAATATTTACACAGTCACAAACCCACACATAAACACATGCACACACAGTGATATACACACACCCACCCACACTGAAACACATAACACACTCACATTCGAGCACACAACTCACACACACACAACCCAAAACACACAGCATGCACATACCTGAGAACACAACACACAAAAAGCACGCATTGTGATGCCCCGAACCTAGGTTTACGAGGTTATTATTACTAAGCGACGATTATGGTAAGTAAGACGAAATTAGACTGTTAGTGAAGACCTTACGTGCATGTATAAATTTGATCTTTAGCGTTAATTATTGTGAGCAATATTATTTGTTGCATCTAGCAATATATTTTAATAATATGATAAGCTATAAATGATGAAGTTTGTACAATAGAAAAAATTCATGGAAGTGAGTGGTTTGCAATTTAAAACTGACAAAATTGTGCCGCTATAACATTATATGATCTCGCATTAAATAATTTTACATATTAAAGAGCAGAAAACAAAAAGGGAAACAACAATAAAAAAAAAATAAATGAATAAATAGAAATTTGGGTTAAATATAAAAGGGGGAGAAGAGAACGAGGAAAGAAAGAAGAGAGGGGCGCCAGCCCTAATAGGACTGCAACGCCGGCGCTGCTCCTGGCCACACACGCAGCCACCGGCGACAACTCCGGCCACGCCCCTTCACAGAAGCACCATCCAACGCCTCCGCCACAGCCATGCCGCAACCATCGCGTCACTGACATAGCCAAGCCGCCATGAGATCGCGATCTCCGATCAACCTCTTCCCTATTTTCGGCTACACCCATGACCACCGGTGACACGGTTTCCCTGCCACCGAAGCTCCGCCAACCTTTCGTCATACTGCGGTGCTCTTCAAACCAACCACCACCACCAAGCAACTCCAGTGGGCACCTCTACCAAATGCACCGCCCGTTGCTTCCATCCATTGCCACCACGCATCAATCACACCAGCCACGGACCACCAGCGTGCTGTAGCTGAGGCACTACTTCCACCGCCTAGACGCCGTGTAATCGCGGTCACCGGCCACCCTTTTAGTCTCCAGCGAGCACCGACGGCGCAAATGGTGCCTGCGGCGACAGATCTGGACCACCGCAAACGGCACTTGCCGTTACCAGCAGCACCACGGCGCCACCGTTATTCCACCACCATGCCGTGCTTCTTCATCTGCTACCAGCCAGATCCACGGCACAGCCATGGGTATTTTTTGATCGACCAGTGAAGGCAATGCCGGAGTAACCAAAAGGCGACCATTAGCCCGCTAGTGTAGTGGCTGAGCTCTAGTCATCGTTCGCTACCGCAGATGTGAGGAGCCGCCGTTGTGCTAACTGCCTCTATTGGTCAAACGTAGCTTCATCGCCATGAACAACTGTGGCACCTTCTTCCCCGTTGCTCTTTTGATGATCACTGTTGTAAAAATAAGTTGGGGTTGATTTATTATAAAATGGATTATGTGGTGGCCTTTACATTGATTGTGGTTGGGTTTTATGTGTGCAATGGTGGGTGTACGGTGTCTGTGTTTGGGGAGTTGTTCTGATTTTGGTGCGTTGTGGAGCGGAGGTACCACGAAGGTGCTTGAGATGGCTAAAACGGTATCATGGTAGTGCTTGCAGTGTTTGGAATGGGCTAGATTGTGATGGTATCTGTTTGTGGGTATGTGTTGTGATGGAGGGGGTGCGACTGTGTTTTCTGAGAGTGTGTGTTTGTGTAAAACCAAGTGTGTTTTTATCTGGGTAAAAGTTATAAGGGTGTGAGTGAAATGGGTGTACAGGTGGGTATGGGGCGTCTGTGTGCATTTTGTGTGACTTGTATTTGTAAAAGTGTGTGAATATACAACCGGTGTGTTAGGTTTTGGTGGTATGGAAAATGAACGGATTTCGGTGGTAGGATTGAGATATTGTTGTGGTGGTGTTTGCGGCGGCGGTAGCATTTAATACTATTGGTTTGATGAGTTAGGACTAAAGAAATTGGTGGCACTCTGTATAAAATTAGAAAATGGGTTGGTGGTGTGCTTGTGTGATGGTGACTACGTAGTGATGGTTTAGCGACAATGCTTTGTGGTGGCTAGAATGGATTGAGGTGAACGGTGAATGTATGACTTTTGGCAGGTGTGCATTAATTGGGTGTTGAGCGGCTATGTGTGTATACTAGGTGTTGTGGTTTACATATGTGTGATTTTTAATAGTGGTGCTTAGGGTGACTGTGGTTGGGTTGTGTGCGTGCGGTGTCGGGTATTTCAGTATGTAAGCCTGAACAGGTGTATAGGTGTGATTGTTGTTGGACGTGTATGGAGATATTGTGTGTACATGGTGCGAGTGTACTGTATGCTTGCGAAGGTGTACTGTATGCTTGCGAAGGTGTACCCTATGCATGTATGGGTTTTTGGACAGGAAATCACATAGGCTATGAGAATATATAAAAGGACATTGTCAGCATTAGCCCTAGCGATTAACTGAGTGCTATTTAGCACAAAGTTACTTGGTGGTTATTAAGACGGGGTGAATTAATGGATGTTCAGCAACGGCGACTAAATGCCAAGAATGACAGGGTGAACTGGGCACGATATTGGACGTGCATGTAGGTTGGGCAGTTGACTACGGCATTGAATTTGCTTGAAGACATGTCAACGGGAATGTTGTGTCGTGATTGATGAGGCTTTGGGATGTAGTGAAGCTGGGAACATGAAGATAAAAAGAAGGGCATTGAACGTGCTTTGAACCAGGTGTGGTAGCATGATCGTCGTTTTGATGTGGGGAATGCGTAGCGTCAAGTAAGTGACCCTTGATTCAACTAGTGTTCTTATATAATAAGTATATGTTTACCTGCTATTAAAAAGTGAAGTTTAGCATTGACTGTTTTAATTATGTTTAATTGTTCTGGCTTGAATTGCTAAAAAGCTTTAGTAGTTTATTTGTCATGAAAAATCGGACCAGCATGCATTGATTTTGTTTAGAAATTGAAATGGACCTCAGATTTGAAATGTTTGGTACAAGTGAAATGTTTTGAAATTTGACGTTATTGTGAATATTGAACAACTTGAAAATTATTGAAAGGAGTGTGTGGATAGTTTGATGAGGGGTTATGTTTACGACGAACGAAAAGGTAGTTTTTGGTTTACTCGATTGCTATGCCCTATATCCACCGGGGAAAGTTGGATTTCGGGCCCTGGTCAACGGGGCTTGTACGTTGATGCACAGTACTGTTGCTCATGGTTCGCCCTTGCGTCTACAGAATTTTATCCCGGATGGAGGAGGGATTTCAGGCCCTAGTCAGTGGGGACTGTACGCTGATCGCAGCATATCGTTTGAGCTAATGTTGGGATTGAACTGGTTGTTGTGAGTTTTTTGCTAATGATTTTACACTTCATTTTTTAGTTTCATGTGCTCTAATTCGTTTTGCCAGATGATTGATTTTAGACTTTTTAATGTGACTATAATATAAAGTGAGTTATTTTATGCATGCTATGGTCCACCTAATTGAATCATTGGTTACTTACTGAGCACGTGGAAGCTCATTCCTTACTTATCATTTCAGGTTGAAAGTAAGGTGATGGTGAGGAGCATAGGAAGAGACAATTTGGTGCGGAACTTCAGACACTGTATGGAATGAGTCGCTGAATAGGTTGTTGGTTTAGTTTTAGTTGTTGATAAATCAGAGTTATAATGAGTTTTAGCATAAGTATTGTATTCAAATAGAAATATGAAAATGTAATTAAAGTTTGTAAAAGTTTTAATTTTCGCTGCAGCATATATTGGATTTTAGCGAGTAAGGCCTAGCAGAGCCCTTGGTTGGAGCCCATTGGGTCTGCGGCCGGTCACGTGCCTAGCTCACGAGCCCATTCGTGGGTTCGAGTCGTGACACGCACACACAGGGCTGTCTTTAAGGCATGCACAAACACACATTACTACACCTAAATAACTCATACCACACACCTTTTTATACACACACACACACACACACACACAACCGTGTACTCACACACATGCCCACCCACCCACCCACACAACACTTACGTGTACACACACGTTGCCCCTCGACAGCCTTACACACCTGTTCACACAGGCATGAAGCGCTCTCTCTCTCTCTCTCTCTCTCTCTCTCAAAAACCCACATCCCATCATCAATGCCACCATTATAGCCCAGAACCTTCTCTTATGGCAGTCACAATCCCCCCATAGACAACCATTCTTCGGCCATTACAGAAATAAATACACTGATCACTCGGCAGTGGCCCCCTTCTCACAGCCCTTAAATTGATGAATAAATTATAGTAAAGGCTGGATGACTTACCCAAAAATAAGTTCAATAGTCAGAAAACCACCCTTCTTCACTCTCTCTCAATCTGTCTCTACCGTAAATCGGAAGAAGCGAAGAAAAATAAAGATGGTTGCCCTCTCTTAAAAAGTATTTATATTAAAAACCCTAGATTGGACACTTTCGATAATTTCCAAACATCACCCAAAAATTTCAATTATTATGGAAAGGCTCAAAATAGTTATTTATTATAAATTAATATATTAGAAAATTTTAACAGGCCATTGCATAATCCCGCTTCACTAATCCTTGTTAAAAGTTGCTAATAAAATATCGACACTAACTATAGAAATAAAAATTGTCACTAAAAGTTTCTAAGGATATCGTTAATGCTAATCATCGCTAAAGATGTCGTTAACACTAATCGTCACTAAAGACCTCAATCAATATCAATTATATCTACTATTGTTAAATTATAACTTATGATTCTAAAATTGTCGCTAAAGATCGTAATTATAGTGCTTCCCAAATTTGTCGCTAAAGGTTCAATGAACATCACTCAAGCCAATCGACGCTAAATATTGCGTATAATTATTATCACTAATAAAATAAATTAACAGGCTAGATAATACCAAGGTTCAGGGTATTACATATGTTGTCGGGTTCCTGGGTTTTCCATGATTGACTTGTGGTGGATTATGGGTGCATGTTTAATTGGCCGATCGATGGGGTTTGAGTAAGTCATGATGCCATGGGTTGGAGAAGGAAGGGGAGTCTAGCTCTAGGTTTTTTTATTTTTTATCTAGGGTTTATTTTCCCCTTTCCCCCTAGTCAATCCCCCTTTCCCCTAGATCTAGAAAGGTTTCTTTGGTCATTTTCGGAAGATGTGTGGATTCTGCAATGTTGTTCTTCGCCTGATTTATGTTGGTTTTGGCTGCTGATGGGTGGCGGTAGCTTCGATCGATTATTTCAGTGATAGGGGTTTTGGTCGTACTGAGGTTATAGTGGGTTTTTCTGATTGAATCAGTTAGTGAAGGCCTCAGTTTGCTGTTGGTAAGGGCTGGTGTCTTTATAGGTTTCAGTCAGTGTCTTGTTACGCCGCAATGGTCGTTAGTGGTGGTGAGGGGCTGCAGAAGGTCAGTTTTTCAATTAATTCAATGGGTTGAGGGGCACTTATTTTGCTTCCTAGGAATCGGCAGTAAAAAGATAGCTCGAGAAGGTGGATTTTTAGGTGCTGAAATGTTCACGCAGTTGAGGACACGTTACAATGACGAGACACGTGTTTGGCGTTTGGGCTTGTGGCTAGACCTGGCAAACGGGTAAACCCGCCGGGTACGGGTAATACTCGGCCGGGTTGGGGTAAAAATGGACCGAGTAAATTTTACCCGTTTTTCCCGGGTAGTCTATTTAAGAACCCGTACCCTACCCACGTGGGCCGGGTATTACCCCCGGGTAAATGCCTAATTTTTTAATAATTTTTTTCCTTAACAAACAGATTTAATTATCTGATTTTGCTAATTAATTGTTGCAGCTGCATATTCTTTTTCCTTTTGTTTCTTTTTTGTTTTTTTTTTCTGCCAAAACATTTCTTATTTTTGGTCAATTGCAATTTGCAAGAATCTACTCCCAGTCCCCAAACCCCAACCACAATCCAAAGTAATACAATCAAACATAAACATAGATACATAATTGATCGGTAGACTCAAACCCAACCCACAATCCAAAATACTACGATTAAACATTAACATAAATACATAATCACAAGCATGAAGTCATTGAACTTCTCAATCGGCAATGAACTGGAAGATTGACGGCTGACGGTAGTCGATCTATGATTATAAGAGAAGACATAGAACCTGTTACAGATTGAGGATGAACACTAAGGGATATATATATATATATATATATATATATATATAGGGAGCTGATCCGTTACTCCCGCTAGCAAATGGAGTTAAGTTGCAAGCGTGATCTGGCCGTCCACGCGCGATCTGTGGACGGCCTAGATCTTTTTTTTGCACTTTTTTTAAGTCTGTCCACTACATAATGTAGTGGACGGTTTGTTGACATAAATACCCCTCAATCTTCAAGTCACATCTTCTGAAATATTGTCCGCTACATAATGTAGCGGACGATATTTCAGAACAGATCCACACAATCTGCCAACTCCACGTCCATTCTCACTTTCTCTCTCTTTAGGAAAAAAAAACCCCATTCTCTTCTCTTGTTCGTCTCTCTCTCTCTCTCTGAACAACTTCCTCTGCCTTCGCCCCCCCAATCCCCAAATCCATCGTCATAAGCAATTTTAGAGAGAGTGTGTGACAAGGTTGCAGCCGTAGCCTCGGTGTCGCTGTCGCCGCTGTAGTCTCGGTGGTTCCACCGTGGCCGAAGTTATTATATTTTCTGGGTACCTCAAAAATAGCGAAGGCACTGGAATTTGGGTGATTGGAGTTGAGAAGTTCTCTACCAAATGGGTTTCATTTGTGGTGGTTGTGAAATGGTGTTTGGTGTCTTAAGTTTTGCAATGGACTGAAACTTTAAGTGTTGCAATTCATTGAAACTTACAATACAGAGAATTGATAAGCCAAAGCCATGGAAGTGTAGAAAGGAGAAGAAGAGGCAGCACCGACTCACACTGTGCAGATCTGTTTATGTGGACACAGGAACAACAAGATAGAAAGAAATGGAAAAAAGGCAAAATCATAGTGGTCCGCTACATAATGTAGCAGACAACTCTATTTCAGTGCAATTTTTTGTTCCTTTGCATGCTGGGTCAGGGGTATTTTTGTCAACAAACCGTCCGCTACATTATGTAGCGGACGGACTTAAAAAAGTGCAAAAAAAAAGATCTGGGCCGTCCATAGATCGCGCGTGGACGGCCAGATCGCGCTTGCAACTTAACTCCATTTGCTAGCGCGAGCAATGGATCAGCTCCCATATATATATATATATATATATATATATATATATATATATATATATATAGTGGTGGCGGCAACAAAGCAGGGCGGTTGGGGTCGACGATCGATGTTGCGTTGAAGACTGAAGGGCCCAAGAAGGCTGATGCCTAGGCTATAGTTATCCTGTTCTAGGCTATAGTTATTTGTTTTGCAGGTTTATATATATATATATATATATATATATATATATATATATATATATATATATATATATATATATAGTGGTGGCGGCAACAAAGCAGGGCGGTTGGGGTCGACGATCGATGTTGCGTTGAAGACTGAAGGGCCCAAGAAGGCTGATGCCTAGGCTATAGTTATCCTGTTCTAGGCTATAGTTATTTGTTTTGCAGGTTTATCTATTTGTAGGTTTAGTTGTTTATATCTCCATAAAAAAAATAGTTCATTATCTTTTGTCTGCTTTAATTTTGTGGTTTATTTCTCTCTCTTTTCTTTTGTTTGTTACTTATTGGATGAAGTTGTCATCTATTATTATTATTAGCATTGTATGGATATGGAATCTCAGAGGGTAGGAATGTTAGCCACATTTATTTTTTGATGGTATATATTTTTGATAATTATCAAAAAAGAAAAAGAAAAATTGCGTAAAATAACCCTGTGGTTTGGGGTAGTTGCAAAAAGATCCTTCCTGTTACAAAAATTACAAGAAGTGAGGTTTAGAAAGTGTTACACCCGTCAACTCCCGTCACAAAATTAACTAATTCCTTAAACTATCCCTATATATAAGCACATTGGTCTTGTTTGTCAAACACTATACTCAATCTAATTGAGTCGTATTCTCACCATCTCTCTCCTAAACCTGTCACATTCTAGCAAAATCCCATAACCAAATCGAAAAAAGTGAAATAATCTACAAGAAAGGCACAAATCAGGAACGAAATCGAACACGGGTGTGATAAACGGAACCTAATTGAAACTGGTGGAAATCAAAGACAAAGTCGAACACGAAACTAAGTGCAATTCAAGGTAATTTTTTTTTTATTTTGACAAGTGCTTTTATGTTTAACTTGTGATTTTGACAAACGATTTTATGTTTAATTCGTGATTTTGGCAAACGCTTCTATGTAATCTAGGGTTTCTGTGATAGTCTAGGGTTTTTAAAATTCTAGGATCTAGGGTTTTTTCGTTGCCTAGGGATTTTTTGTATTATATGTTTCTGTCAATTCACATGCATGCAACCGATTGTCCCCTTTTGTATTACACAGTTATTCAGTTTGTTGTATTGTTAATTTGATTGTGGTCACTCTGTCCCCTACCATATTGAACCTTATTATTTCTTAATCATTTTCATGTGTTAAAAAGGTTGCTTTAGGTTAGACAAATATTCTATTAAATTATTCCTTTGTTTTTCAATTGGCAGAATGTCAGGCAAAGTCACTATTGAAATTCATCAAGGGGGGGGGGGTTTTACAAATCCACACAATAGGTCTTAGACTGGAGACAAAATAAAACGTTTTGACTGTGACCCTGACTACTTGTCATACTGGGAGTTTCTAGATATGTGCATGAGTTTAGGGTTACGTACTACTAGCACCATGACTTATAGGATACCTGGAAAGACATTTAACAATGGGTTGATGTTAATCTTTGATGATAGGGGTTTAAATGATGCATTGTACCATTATTATAGTCACAATGTAGTCATATATGTCATAAGGGGCATGGATCCCCTAACAGTTGTAGATAACAATCATCCCCACCTTACAATAGGAGATGGGTCTACTCCAGTAGGTGATGGTGATGTGGAAATGGGGATGTGGATGTTGTTGATACTGGAATAGGACTTGGTGTGAATGCTGAGGGTGGTGGAGCAACTAATGTTGGTCAAGGTACTCAAGGTGGTAAAACTGCTGGGGTTGGTCAAGGTACTCAGGATGGTGAAGCTAATGGGGTTAGTCAAGGTACTCAGGATGGTGAAGCTACTGAGGTTGTCAAGGTACTCAAGGTGGTATGATTGAGAGTGTGTTAGACACTAGGGTTGGTGAACAAACTGTTGAAGGTGGTGTGACTGAGAGTGTGTTGAACACTGGGGTTGGTGAACAAACTGTTGAGGGTGGTGTGAATACTGAGGCTGGTGTCACTAAGAGTGTGTTGGACACTAGGGTTGGTAAAGAAAATGCTGATGGTGGTGTGAATGCTGAGGGTGGTTTAAATGCTGAGGGTGAAGAAACTGTTGAGGGTGGTGTGAATGCTGATGATGATTGTAGAGAGCCTGATAACCCTACAATTCCTGAGTTGGGTGAAGATTTAGAAGGGTCAAGAGATGATGACATATTTAACACTAACCCTAAACCTAAGTAGATGGGTCATAGTAATGAACCCCCCTAAGGAATGGTATTCTGAAGGTGAGGAAGAGGATGATCTGAGGAGTGTTTATGACTCAGATGAAGATCAAGATAGAAATAGGTGGCCAGATTTTTGTGCTAATGATCTGAACCATACGGATGGGCCAACATTGAAGGTTGGCTTGATGTTTCCAAATAGGGAGGTGTTTAAAGACGCTGTTAAGGATTGTAGCATTAAACAGAGGTATGACTTTGACTACCATCACATTGATAGCAAAAAAAATTACATGTGTTTGCAAGTATGAGAACTAAGATTTTAGGGTTCATGCTTCTCCCATGCAAGGGACCACTACATGAAAAATCAAGACCTTTAAACTAGATCACAGTTGTGGGAGGGACTATAATAACCATTTGATTAGTGTTAGGTACCTTGCACATATGTATAAGGATAAGTTAAGAGATGACCCCAACTGGAAGGTGGGGGCTATGAAGAAAGAAATTTATAAAGACATGTTTGCTAATGCAAGCAAGCATAAGATCTATAAGGCAAAAAGTTTAGCAAGAGAACAATTATAGGGGGAAAACAAAGTACAATTTGTAAGGCTGTGAGATTATGGGTCAACATTACATAAGCACAACCCTGACACTTATTTCAAAGTTGAGACACTTAGGCCAAGTCCAGAGCTGGCACCTGTGTTCAAGAGGGTGTATGTTAGATTTGAGGCATACAAAACTGGATTTTTGACGGGATGGAGGCCCTTTATTGGACTAAATGGTTGTCATCTAAATGGCCTTTATAGTGGGCAATTGTTGTCTGTTGTGGCTAGGGATGGGAATGACAACATGTTCCCTATTGCTGTAGCTGTTGTTGAGGCAGAAACTAGGGATAGTTGGTCTTGGTTTTTTACGAAGCTGGTTGATGACCTTAGGGATAGTGATAACTTGGTATTTATTTCTGACAGGTAGAAAGGTTTGGTGGAGTCATTTAAGGATTTTTTTTACCTACCACAGAGCACTGATTTTGTATACGACACATGTATGCAAACTTTAAAAAGAAATTGGGTGGTAAAGAGGTGAGGGACTATCTGTGGAATGCTGCCAGGGCAGGAACAATTAATGATTTCAATTATTGGATTAGGAAAATTAGAAATTTAGATAAAGATGGCAAAATTATGAAGTATTTAGAACCATTACATCCCAGTCAATGGTCACCATCCCATTTCAGTACCCATGCCAAGTGTGATTCCCTGGTTAATAACCTAAGTGAGTCATTTAATGCATACATCATGGAAGCAAGGGACTTGCCAATTGTTAGCATGCTGAAGTGGATTAGAAAAATATTGATGAACATATTACAGATTAAAGAAAAAGGGATGGAGAAATACGAGGGTGCAATCTATCCTAATATTGTGAGGAAGTTAGAGTGGAATGTGGCAGAAGCAAGGAATTGTTTTGCAAGTTGGTCTGGTCAGCTGGAGTTTGAGGTGGAACATTTTAATAAAACCAAGATTGTCAACTTGGCTGCAAGGACTTGTAACTATAGGATGTGGGATCTCACTGGGATACCCTGCTGTCATGCTGTGGTTGCTATATTTACGAACAGAGAGAGGCCTGAGACATATATAGACAACTCATATAGCAGAGATGTTTATTTGGATGCTTATAGCAGTATGATACATCCTATTCTAAGTGAGGATGCATGGGTGGTTACTGGTTTGGATGCTTTGGCTCCACCTTGTTATAGAAGACCAGCAGACAGGCCCAAAAAGCTGAGGAGAAGAGGTGATGATGAGCCCAGAGATCCTTCTATAATGGGCAGGAGCCACAAGTATGTTACATGTGCAAGATGCTTGGAAAAGGGTCATAACAAAAGGTCATGCAAAGGATCAGTCCATCCACAATCCAGACTTGTAAGAGAACCTCATTAGGTGTGGCCAGGTCCAAAATTGTTACTTACTCTTTTAACTCAGTTTTGGCAAATAAGACACTTGTATACCTAATTTGCTTAATGTGGACCATGTTTTCTATTTCTTATAGGCTAACACAAGCAAGGGAAAAGAAAAAACAGTGGATATTACTGTCATTCCAGCCAAAAGGAAAAGGGTAATTTCTTTTGCAATTTGGTACTGCAAAGCATGTATTTTGTTGTGTTGTCATGTTTATGGGATTGGAAGTCTGCATAAGAAATCACTGTGTGTTTGGTCTGTGCAAAAAGACAACTTATGTTACGTATTGTTGTAAAAAGACACCCGATAAAGTTACAAATAGAAACCTTATAGTATATGGTGTTGCAAAAAGACACTTGATGTTTGTTAATGTTTCAAAAAGCCACCTGATGTTTGTTAAGGTTTCAAAAAGCCCCCTGATATGCAATTTCAGCTTTTCCTTAATAATTTGGATCATGTATTCATATGTTTCTTTTGTAATGGTAATTTCCTAGGGAAGAAGACTTCCTAATCCATCAACAGCACAACCAACTCCTCCACAACCACCTCATCCACAAGATACTACTCCACAAGCAACTCCTCCATCAAGACCACATGCTGTCTCACAGCCTATTCCTACACCAAGGCCACATCCAACTCCTCTATCAAGGCCACAAGCTGTTTCATAGCCTACTCCACCTAGGCCACAGCTAACTCCTCCACCAAGGCTAGCTGTTTTTTACAACCAACTCCTCCACCATGACCACAAACAAGTGGTTGACAGGTACATGTAAAGTATCAAAAAATTGTGTATGTTTTGGTGTTTGCAAAATGGTTTTTGAGAATAGTTTTTTCTTTGTATTATGTTGCCATAGCCAGGGGCTGCCAGGATTCCACCTGGAGCTACAAGTCTGAGGCCCCCAATAGCTCCAACCAATCTAAGGCCTCAAGATAGCATTGGAGGAGTTGCCAAGGGCACTACATTAACAGCCAAAGCTGCTAAGAATAAGACTAAAGCACATACTGGAAGAGAGAAGGGGTAGAAGTGAGGACATGAATGATTAAGAGTGTTTTGGACCATTTTGATAGGGCAGAATTATGGTGTATCTAGGAACATTTTGTACAACAGTAGCATTGTCCATTTTGTAGCAAAAATCTTGGAATCTTGGAATATATTTTGTGTATAGTATTTGGAAATTAGAATGTAATCTATGCTTTGGAATATTGTGGATAACAGATGGAATATTTTGGAATACATTTAAATTTGAAAATTAGAATGTAATCTGTATTGTGATTACAGTTAAATTTGTTGTATGGTTTTGCAGTCTAAACATTACACAAGCATAACCATTCTACATAAACATTACATCTTCCTAACAATGCCACACATAAACATCATTGTAAATATTCATTTGAACAACATAAGAAAGGTACACATAAATCCTCTAATAATAAACAACTTCATAAACTTCACAAATGGCTTCAATCCTTTCAAGTTTTGCAGTCAATTCATTACACCTACAACCATAAATTTGAGCATATAAATCCATACAGTTTCTCCCAATGCTTCCTCTCTTCTCATCTTGGCTTGCATTATAGGGTCGACTCCAAGCCCAAAAGTTGCATTCTCCTTTGTCACATACATAAAAAAACTTCCCACAGCTTGTTTTCTTCTCATCTTCAACAACTTTTATCATAACTCTCTTACCACAAGAACAAAACTTTCATGAATATCTTATATCAATCATAGGCCCACGTTTTCCAGATGTGCTTGAATAAGACATTGACTTAGCCATTGTGACATTTCATCAAATATTTGGTGTGCAAAAACAAATTTAGAAGAAGATTAAAAGAAAACAATTACTTTGAACCCTAAACATGGTATCATACCTTCAATTTCCTCAATTTGTACCAATATAATCTATGAACATCCTTTCCTGAGTTGATTTTTTGCTTTCAACGTTTATATTGGTCCAAAGAGGTATCTAGGGACAAAAACGGGTTTTCAAGAATTATTTAGTAGTGACACTTGCTCTCCGGCGCATTTACCACAAACGCGGTTAAAACATACAATTTTATTGACGAGTGTAATACGTTTTAAATCTTAGATATCTTATTGTAATTTTTATAACAGGAAGGATCTTTTTGTAACTATCCAACAACATGAGTATTTTACGCAATTTTTTCAAAAGAAAAGTACTTGACGAGGAGACATGTCACGCACCTAAACACCAGCTTTTGTTCTCCATCCACCAATCACCCAGCGCGTCCTTTCACCCTCTCAAATACACCCTCGATTAAATCTCTCCCATGAACAGATCTTAAGCTTTGGGACCTGCCTTAACTCGTCCCACACTAAGTTCAACACTTTCACACTCTCCTCTCTCTCTCTCTCTCTCTCACACACACACACACACAAAATCATATACATGAGGTGCGATTTGGGATTGTGGGTGTTGGGGATAATATGCAGCTGGAGTGTCCATATTATTGTGCCTATGGCACAAGCGATATGGTTGGAACTACCGGGTTCGGGAACCAAGTGTGTATCGGAAGATATCCAGAGAAGCGTCGTCGTTTTGGCGGATTACTCTGTTATCGGCGATGAAGACCACGATCAAGACATCCCCACCATTGCTGCCCGAGTAAGCATTCTCGATTTGGTTGTCTAATTTCTTCAAAAATGTTGGTTTATCTCTGAGACTGAGGCTGTAGTTGACTCTATTCGGATTGGGCTCTTATTGCCTCAGGTACCTAAACTTTGACCAGTTTTGTAAGCATATTTTGTGTTAGTTAGGTAGGCTAACTAGAATTACAAAATTATGGCATTTTCTTCAACTGGTAATGAATAAGGCGTAAGATATGCTAATACAATGAACTAGAAAGTAATTAGTCCATTAGTTATGCAAGCTGAGCTGCAATTATAGAAGGTGCGATGTAACTAAACCGTAATTTTGTTAGACTTTGAAACTAATGAGAAAACAGAAGCTTATGGAGGTAAATTGCAGAACTAGTGTAGTGAGCAGTTTCATATGCAGGGCAGTAGGGAAGTGGGACAATAATGATTTAACTCACTTCTCGAAAAGTGATAGCTGATATAGCTTACATGTACATACACCGTGAGAATGGCTAGCTGAGGATGCTATAACCTTCATGAAAAAATCTGGAGGAATTGGGATTGAGATAAATGGAATGACATGGTCAGTGAGGTTGAACTGTCGAGTGGCGACTTAAATTAGAAAATATTTTGTTTCGTAACAGTTGAGAGGAAATAAGGTTGCCTCTTCTTTCCTTTCTTGTGATTTCCCAAGGTAGGAGCTCCATGGGAGCTCAATTCCATTGGCCCAAAGATACGCATGAATAAGTCAATCTAGATCTCAGACTTTCAAGGATTGACAAGAAGAGAAAACATTATAGAGTATAGAGTACCTGGAAATCTCGATTCAAGAAACCTATCTCGTAGTCTTTAACTGATGAGAGGGAATAAAGAAGGAGATCGGTCTATTTCGCTCTCTTGCTTCCCCTTTCTCTAAGTCCTTCTCCCCCCGAGTCTTTAACTGACAAGAGAAAGGAGAAGGGCTTCAATTTTGCTCTCTTGCTTTTCCTTCCTCTCTGGCCCTCTTCCTCGAAGTCTTTAACTGACGAGAGAACAAAGAAGGGCTTTTGGTCTTTTCACTTTTCTCTTTTTTGTCTTTCTCCAAATCCAGCTGCAAGGAGAATTTACTGTTTGAATTTTGGCAAATGTGAGCTCAATACATCAGTTGTAGCCCAAATGTGTAGTGGACAGGAGTTTTAACCCAGAAAATATTGATTCTTGATAAGTTTGCTTAAGTTATTAAGTAAGTGGCTATTTGATGTGTATGGTACTTCCAAGATACAAAAAGATCTGTCCACCGCAGAAAATATCGTATTTACTTGTTTTACTTATTGCTAAATATATGAATCTTATATGAATAATGCTAAATGGTTCAAATGCTGTACTCAAATTTTGACATGAGAATGACAGAGTTTGACACAATGAGAGTTAATATTTGGTCATCATGTGATGAATAATTTTGTAGTAAAATTTCGGAATTTGGGTGTAAGCTTAATAAATTACTAAGTTCAACCTTTTGTACGTGCTTTGATTCTCATTGTTTATATCTATTTTATCGTAAGTCACTTGTTTTAGTTGTTACATTTTTTTCTAATAAAGTTGCATGGAATGCAAAAAGTGCTTTATTAGTATAGCTTTTACCGTATAATATGTGATATGATTGGCCCCTTTATGCATGATACATAAATATTCTTCTATAGGTAATACCTAACATGAAAATATTTTGAAATTGTAAATTACAAAGTATTGTTATTGTAAATAGTTAATTACTCCAATATTGCTGGTTATTAAGTATATACAAAGTATTGCAGATTAGCAGTTGGAGGTCAAAAGGATAGTATATTTATATCAATATATGTATTTGCAAACCGGACATATTTTTTGACATGGAATTAGTAAAACTCTCTCCTCTCCGATGAAATGGTTGTAGTGACTAGATCATGTCATCCTATGGTTGAATTTTGTTCTATATCTATTTCAGTTATATTGTAGCTTCTGCAAGTTACATAATGTTTCACCCTTAGTTGCAGGAAACTCCTAATATGGTGACGTTTCTCTCTCGGAAACTCACTTTTGCGATCCCAAGTTAGGAGCTCCATGGGATCTCGTCCCAAGCTACTATGGGAACTCGATCCCATTAGCTGTATAGAGATGCATGGAACAAGTAAGAGAATACCTGAAAATCAAGCCCTTTTCAACTCAATTCCTTGTTTCTCTCTTCCTTCAAGTCCTTAAAGTCTCCTTGTCTGTTGTTGCTGGCTATGTAAACTAAACTAAACAAATGATAATACTCTTTACGCATTTATTTATTCAAGCCGCTCCCAACCTCAGATTCTTTTCGGTGCTTACGCTCCCCCGCCCCCGCCCCCGCCCCCGCCCCCGCTTTGTGCAACTAAGGTTTCACCTCACACTCATTTTTCTTGAAGTTATATATTCCAAAGCTGTTATAACTTTCCAAGCTTACGAACATTGCGATGTTTATGAGCTTTTCAAACCAATTGAAGTCTCCCTCCACTTAGATTTCACATTGGAGCCAAAGATTGAATTTTGTCCTAATTCCTGAAGTGCCTCTTCCAGTGGCTCTAACCAATAGCACGGTACACCTAAGGATATCTCACTATGGAAACTTTTATCGCATTGTACAACTTTCATAAAACTCTAATCTAACATCATGTGAATGGAAATAAATACATGAAAATAGCCCAAAACGAGCCTAGCCAATGCATTACTCTACTATGAGTATGACCATACATGTAACGATCTTTAAGACGACTTTGTTTCGTTCGTTTGGGTGCTTGTTCGAGTTCGATAATGAGACGAATTCATACTTTGTTATGCCTCTAGATGCAAAAATCTTTAAGAAGACCCCTGTTTATTCTTTAAGCACTTGTTCGAGATCGGTTTGTGAGATGAATTAACCATCACATTACGAGCTTAACTTAATAAGTATATAACTTCATAGGTCACTGTGAACACAAATTTTCATGTCTAAAACTGCGAGACAAAGAAACGAATCACAAAATTAATTTTGTCAAGTTTAAATGAAGGCTTACACCTCTCTGTGATTTTTACAAAAAATAAATGTAAAACCGTCTGATTTGATCTCTGATTCGGCCACGATCTAAGGTCTGAAATAGCTTGATCTTGAAACGTGGACTTTGACTTCTTCAGTCTTTGCTGTTGAAAGATCGTTAGACAATGCTAGATCAAGGGCTTTAGGCTTTATCCCGAACAAGTGTGGCGATCCTTGACTTGTAGAATCACCAAAATTGAAAGCGATCTCCTCTTTGATCTAAAATAAAGAAGAAATTAATCTTCATGTCTTGGATGTGTGGATTGAAGAACGACACTATATTAGTGCGTATTGTTCTTCAACTGAAGCACAAAATGTAGGACGAGAGAGTTTTGACAGAGGTTTGACTTTGATCTTAGAAACCCTGTGTGTCTTTCTTCCTATTCCAAGTCCTTTATTAATAGGCAAGAAGGTACGCATAATGTTGGAACCCCATGATTTGGGCTTTCACGTTGTAATTGAAGAGAATTTGTCCCTTTTAATAACATTAGAATTTCTTTATTAAATGGATTCTTATTTCCATCTAATCTAGAAGTAATTTCCTTAAGTCAAGGTTGACTTGTTTGACTTTTATGGTTGCAAGACCATAGAGTTGGGCTAGACCCATTGACCAAATAATATTAATTTGACTGTTCTTCCAATTTAACTTCGGCTTGAGCCCATCATTCGGTTTGACTCCAAGTCGATACTTTGGTCCGCATTTTTCGTGACGTTGAATATTTGACCACAAACAATATTTTGCATTATAGACTCGTAAAATTTTTTGGTATATACAAATTGCCTCCACTTAAAGACTGGGGCGTTATAATTATTATTTTTTTATCAAGTACCGCTGCAAAGTTTGAAGTATCTCTTTTCCTTTTTTCCCCCCTCTATTGAAGGGCAATGTTTTTGCTACGGCCTTGCACACAAATTGACTTGGATTTTCTTTATTTCTTTTACCCAAGGGCTACAGAGCTTGAACTTGGATATGATTTTAGTGCATCCCATGTGAAGGTTTGACCTTTTTACATTTTGAGGGGCTTCAAAGAGATGCTAAGTCTTTTGGGGGATCTTTTAAGTTTTAGATGCCCCTATTACGGAGGTCTCAAGGGATTCGTTTTCTCGCCGATAACGAGAAGATGAAGAGACTACAGACTCAATGATGACGCTAGTGTTGTTTGATCCTTAACTTCCTCCTGGTCGAGATGGATTTTCCCCATTTTAGGCAAGTCTATAATCAGCTCCTTGATTGTGAAGCACTTTTTAGCTTGGGTGACTGATGAGACGGTGGTGCTTGCAGTATCTCAGCTAGTTAACTGCCCAGCATCTTTTGCACTTTTTAACTTAGGGAGATCAATAAGCTTCCGTTCAAGTAGGAAGTCTAGTATCCCTTGGACTTTTTGTTGGAGATCTTTAGCGGAGTTGCAGTGACAATCATTGAATCTTCTGTAGTTTCTTTTGAACTCCACCGCCTTTTCACTTCTCTGGTTTTTTCACGGGAGTCACTTCTTGGTTGGTTAGGTCTGCCATGGCTCGCTATGGTGATTTCCATCCTGTGGCCTTGTGTTGCCATCTTCTCAAGGTACAAGGTTTGTTACCTTAAAGAATGTACAACGATCCCCAGTTCGTGTCTTGAATACACGTTTCTACGACAGAGGCTTCTGGTAGTTTTTCTTTATAGTTCAAGCTCTAGGCTCGTCACATCTAGATGTAGTCCACTACAGGCTCCTCTTTTCGTTGCTTGGTGTTAATAAGTTCCATCATGCTCACTAACAGGCAGGTGCTGTAGAAACAATTCAGCAACTTGCGCTCCATTTTTTCCTAACAGTCTAGCGATTCGGGCTCCAAGTCAGTAAACCAATCAAAGGCATTCCCTCTAAGAGATCAAACAAACTGCTTTAAGAGGAGGTTCCCCTTCCGTTCCGGCGTCGTTGCAAGTCTCGATGAAATGGGCAACATGCTTCTTGGGTTGCTTTTCCCATCAAACTGTTGTAACTTATGCCTTGTGCGGTTGATACCCAATTGACATCTCTCATGTTGTTGATTCGGTTTGTATAGGGCTTCGAGTACATGGAATTATAGCTAGTGGAGTCCTCTATATCGAGCTTGATCGTGTTAGCTACATGGCTTACAGTTGCTGGATTGACAGAACTAGTGGAAATGGACTTATTCGCTTTGTTTTCATATTTGCCAGAAGTGGATTCATCATGATGCTTATTGGCATCATTCTTCTTGTAGGCCTTGTTTACTCCACCATGATTGGGCTCTTAATTGGCTTTTAACTCCAACCAAGTTATGAGAGTTGTAATCTGGAAATCTTTTTCCTCAATCGTTTTAGTTAACTTTTCAATGGCACGAGACATAATAGCTTGTTGCTCCTCCACTGACATGTATTCTGTCATCAAAGCTTGCATGTTAATAGTAGGTGCAAAATTATATTATTCGAAGCATGCTAGGGACACAAGGTGCTTCGAGCTCGCCGGGGAAAATCCGATTGTGAGCCGGTGCCAGAGTCCGCAGCTGAGGCGTAGTGGAATGATTGTAAAGACACTACATGATTACCACTTTCTTTTAACTCAAAATTAAAGATCTTGGATCCCGATACCCTGCCTTTCTCACAATCTCAAATGACAGTCTCTTTGAACTAAATGCGTGGCTTGGCTGGTGGCTTGGAAACTGGTGCCATCACTAGGTTAGTGGTAGCAATCTTGTCCTTGGGTCTGCTTCCAGTCACGGGACGGGTAGAAGTGCTGTTGCTGCTCGTAGCGGCACTCCTCATTGTGTTCTCCATGGCTTGAGTCTTGCACTTTCTTTGGTACCATTAATGCGTCGAAAGTTATTTGAAAATCTTTTATGGAGAAAGAGATGAGAGGCAGAGTTGTCCCACTTGGCGTGCCATAAGTTTGTACCAATATTTTTCATGCCTAAACATTGCACAAAATTAAATTTGTCAAAATAAAATTAAGGGTTACACAGCTTTGTGATTTTTAACAAAATAAATGTTAAATCGTCTAATTCGATTTCCGATTGAATAGCTTGATCTTGATATATGGACTTTGACTTCTTCAATTTTTGCTGGTGAAAGATCATTGAAAATGTGCTTGATTTATGGCTTTAAAGCTTTTTCCCGCACAAGTGTGGCAGTGTGGCAATCCTTGACTTGTACAAACACCGAAGTTAAAGACGAATTTCTCTTTGTTTAAGATCAAAAAGAAATTAATCTTCGGGTCTGTTTCAAATCACTTGCAATTTTGGTTTTCAGTTTCTAAAAAAACAAAAATCAAAACCAATTTAGTTTTTATTTTTTATAAAAACAAATAGGTGTTTGATTACACAATTTTTATTTTGAGTTTTTTTTTTGGTGTTTGATTACTGAGTTTTTATTTTGAGTTTTTTCATTGGCGGAGGCGGCGGCGGGTGGGGTTGGCGGTGATGGCGGAGGCGGCGGTGATCTCAAAACAAAAATCAAAGTTGGAAACCCATAACTCCAAAATTGGAGTTTTCAAAAAAGCCCTGTTTTTAAAACTGGAGGAAAAAAAACGAAAATTATTTGCCTAATGCGTTAAACTAGAAACTTAAGGTAGCATTTGAAATCACTTCTAGTTTTGGTTTTCTGTTTCCAAAAAAACAAAAACAAAATCAGTTGAGTTTTTTTTTACAAAAACAAATGGGTGTTTGATTACCCAGATTTTATTTTGAGTTTTTTCTTTGGTGGTGGTTTGCGATGGCGATGGTGCGCTGAGTGGTCGGCGACGATGGCCAGCCGGTGGGCCTGTTGGTCGGCAGCGGTGGGAGGTGGTGGTGGTCTCAAAATAAAAACAAAAGCTGAAAATCCAAAACTCGTAAATGAGAGTTTTCAAAACTAGTCCTGTTTTAAAAATTGGTTTTCAAAACTGAAGGAAAAAAAACCGCGTGCCAAACGCGTTTATTTTCCAGTTTACAAAATTAGAGAATAAACTGAACAAATAAACGTTACCAAGCAGACCTTAAGTGATTTCAAAAGCTACCTTCGTGTCTTTGATGTGTTAATTGAAGAATGGCACTAGATTAGTCCGTATTGTGCTTCAAATGAAGCACAAAATTGTGGCACGACAGAGCTTCAACAAAGCTTTGACTTGGATTACAGAGACCCTGCGTATCTTTCTTCGCTACCTCAATTCTTTTATTTGTAGGCAAGATGGTAGGCATAATTTTGAACACCCATGATTTGGGCTTTGACTTCGTAATGAAAGAGATTTTATCCCCTCTAATAATTCAGCCAAAATTTCTTAATTAAATGGATTCTTATTTCCATCTAATATAGAGATTCTTTCCTTTGGTCAATGTTGACTTATTTGACTTTTATGGTTGCAAGACCACACACTTGTGCTAGACCCATTGACCAAATAATTTTGATTGTACTGGTTCTTCCAATTTAACTTTGGTTCGTGCCTATCATTCTGTTTGACTCCAAGTCAATTCTTTCGCATTTTTGGCGATGTTGAGTATTTGACCAGTCAACAATATTTTGCATCATTGACTAGAACAAAATTTTAGTGTCTACAGTCATTAAATCGATGAGATACTCTCAATGGATAAACAAGAAACATAGAGTTGCGCACGATGTAAAGCTCAATGAGTTAAATAGATCACTTGAACGTCACAAAAGCAACTCGGTTTGACTCATGTATGACCTTATTCTCGAGAAGTTTAAAGTAAGCTAACACATGCCTAGACACATGTATATCTATGTTATTTGCATATGGCTAATCATATATAAGCAATCTATACAAGGGTAGTCTTCTTGGTACCGTTTTAAATGATAATGCCACTTCCTTGTACAATCGATTAATGCACATCATACATATACACATCTTTTTCTTGTAAAAATGATTATGCAGATAGCATTATTTTTTGAGAGTGCTAATACGTTTTGTTTTTTCTAAACAAGCGATTTTATATTTCAACTCCAATTTTAAACTAGTTCAATGTTGCTAATGGAGTAAATTTTTCATAAATAATTTCACAAGTAAACTCTCTTCGCTAGAGCTTCACATGTATCGTTAATCAAGTACTAGAATACCATTTTTTAACTAATTGAATGAATAAAGAAACATTGGAAAAACATATCCTAGGTGGAACCGAAATAATAGTCACATTATCTAACTTGAAGGTAATGGATATCTAATGCCATTTGAGACCACAAAAAAAAAAAAAAGGAGTATAACAAAAAAGCATTCTGAGAAACCAAAGACAAAATCTAAGCCATGTTTCGTTTTTTTGAAATCCTTCTCAGGATGTAACGTGCACAGTCATACTACAACTACCAGAGAAGTACTTTTCTTTTATTACAAATACACCAAACTTAGTTCATTTCTATAACAAGTTCTCTCCTTCATTATGAACTTCTTACCCTTCATCTTCTTCATTCTCCTCCTAAAACACTCAATCATGGAAATCCCAGGACATCAAGATATAATCAATTGAGTATGAGAATGAGGAGCCAAGCCCAGCCACACTTTGGAAATATGTTTCAGAAATTTCTGCTCAACCTTCTGCTAAAGGCGGTAGAGGCTCAAACAAATTCATTTGCAACTTTGGGTGTATGTCAGAGCCTTATTCTTGGTCTTACACTAGAGTTCGCTTCCATTTTATTGGCACAGTACCTGGCACAGTGTTGAAAAAGAAGACGGGAATATGTTCTAAAATCACCAGGACTGAAAGAGGCTTTAGTGCAAGAAGAAGTGACAGGAAAGCAGCATTTTGGGGGTAATTCCAAGGCTCGCAAGTTTCCTACGAGTAAGTCAGTTATACCTTTTACTCTTAGAAATGATATTGACAAGATGTTTGGTGTTAGCCATAGAGATGATGTTGATCAAAAGATTGGTTAGTGCCTGTATGGAGATGGAGTTCCTTGTAATGTTTTGAGGTCACCACTTTGGCTTGATATTATGTCTGCAATTCGTTTAGCACCTCCAGGATATTTGTCTCCAAATTATGAAAAGGTTAGGACTACCCTGTAAGATAGATGATACGACAAGGTAAAGCAAAATCTCAAGGCTTTAATGGATGATTGTCATGATCTCTGATGGATTTTCAGATTGTAAAATCAATCACACATCAAATGCTATAGCTGCCTCAAAGGGTAAAGCCACGTTCCCGAGTGCACATGACTGTTCATCAGTTGCAAAAGTGGTTTATATAGAGCTGAGATATTGTTGAAAGAAATAAAGAGTGTTGGCCCTGAAAAAGTAGTTCAAGTTGTGACTGATACTGCCGCCAATTGCAAGCTTGCACGTAGCATTGTTGAGAAGAAATACTCCTGGGTCTTTTGTCAGGATGCCTAGCTTAGACTGTGAACTTACTGATGAAAGATATAGCTAATTGATCAGATTAAAGGCTTTAATTTGTCCGCAAGACCTGTAATAGAGCAAAAGCAGTTGTGAAATATATTAATAATCATGATTGTTGCCAATCTGTGTCCAAGACATTCTCTTCTTTGGAGCTTCTCAAAGTCAAAAAACCAGATTTGGCCACCATGTTATTGTTCTAATTCTTTTGGTAAGACATCGAGGATCAATCTAATTAATGAGTAGCCGCTAAGTAAAGCTATTCTACTAGACTTACAGCAGTGAGTTGGGTTGGTTGTTGTGGTTTGAAGTAAGCAATGGGAGTACTTGAGAAAGAGTGGGGTAAGGGAGGAGCATGACCGTACTCGGCAGACTATTCAGGATAAGTTCCTAAACCTGATTACAAGATGATAAAGTTTTTTGAGTCCGATAAAACAATCATTGGACTGGTATTTTAGCAAATGGATACAATTCACGATTTTGTGGTTGAACGATGGGATAAATTGAATCTGCCGTTGCATTATCTTGCTCATGTTTTGGTCCCCAAGTACTACACATCTTCTTGGCTTGCTAAGCCTACTCCAGGGGTGCAAGAAGGCAGAAACCTCATTTTTGACACAGAGGTTCAATAAGGGTACTTTCGAGCACTTAACATAATTTCTGATCCAACAGAATGTGTTCTGGTGAGGCAGAAAATATCTGATTCCGTGAGTTGCAGAGGTGTTTTTTCTCAACCTCAAGCCATTTACGATAAGAGTAACAACGAAGCTGTGGCATGGTGGGACATGCATGGTGGTGGAGCACCTGAGTTGTATTGTTTAGCTATAAAGGTTTTGTCCCGGATTCTCAATAGTTCTTATGCCGAAAGGTCTTGGAGTACGAACTCGTACATCCACAATGTGAAAAGGAACAGGTTAAGTGCTGATAGGGCTGAGAAGTTGGTCTTTTTTCACTATAATGGGAGACTATTAACAAGATTTAGGGAGAATTATGAGTCAAAGTACAAGAATTGTGATGCATGTCCAGAAATTGCGTATATCAAAGAATCTGTATCTTTGGAGGCAATAAAAGGTTATGAAGACGATGATGTTGCTGGTGAAGTAAATGATGATAATGTTGCTACCACAATCCTTATGACTCTTAACCATTCATCATCACTAAGCTCAACACACATAACTCCAACACCAACCACCTTGTTCATCCACTCCACCAGATTAAGACAAAGAAGTTTAGAGGCGTCTACACCTTGCCAGGACTAAAAGGCAGCGAAAGCAACGAGGCTGCTGCATTGCTCAGTCTTTGGTTCATATGTAAAAGTCCTGTAGAGCATGTGAAGGAAAAAGTGGTAGGACTCTAGCATTCTACTTTAAGTAACTTCGTTTTTGTCCAGTCCACTCAGCAACTCATTAGTATGTTAGCACTCTTCAGCGATCCTTTGCAACTAGAATGAACATCCCTTTTGCCACTAGTAATGGAGTACCCTTTTGTATGTAAAACTATGTTATGAAGCTATGTTGTTATTCTGTTGTGTTTAGTGTTGATTGTTTTGCTGTACTTCTACCTTGTTCATTTCTACATGTACATTTTCTTTCCTTTGAGAGTTGATAGTTTGAGTAATCTTTATAAGTTATTAATTTGAGCCGCTCCCATCCTTAGATTTTCCTAGCTCCCTACTCTCTCCTGCCACCGCCTGGCCTTGTGCAACTAAGATCTTTACTACTCCTATCAAGTCTTGGTCAAGATCAAGTTTGTGCCCTACTTATTGGGAAATGATAATGGAATACCTTAAAAGGAACAACGGTTTGTGTTTTTGTTAGTGAAGATATGCACTTCACGCACCTTCAAGGATGACCGTGAAAATTCAATCTTAAAAGGTAATACTCCCCCTCCGTCCCAAAATAATAACTTCATTTTGACTTCGCACGCATATTAAGGTTATAAGTCATATATTCTGTGTTGTGCTTCTCATTTTATCCCGAGGGAGAGAAGGGGAGGGGGGTGGGGGGAGAGAGGGGAGGAAGTGGGCCAGGAGAGAGAAAATAAGTTGGTGGAAGATTAAATGTGGATAGAGAAAGGGAGAAGGAGGTGGGCCAATAGAGACAAAATGGTTGGTTTGAAGATTAAATGTGAAAAGAGAAATAAAATAAAAAATTTGTAGAAAGGATAAATATGGAAAAACACCTGTGGAATCTTTAATTTGAAAGTGAACATTTTTTTGGGACAACCCAAAAAGGAAAACTGATCAATTATTTTGGGACGGAGGGAGTACCATATATTGGGGGTTAGATTTCCAACATTAAATGTGAAACACCTCAAAGTGAGATTGAAGATAATTGTCTCTTTCTCATTGGGGCCACTGAGAAACCAGTACATATTATTACAAGAGAGGATTATATTGGACGAGAGAAGCATCTGAGGCTTTGGATATTATATTGCATACGTAAATCATATGGGCCTTGTTCATGAATTGATCCATTTATCAAATAGTAAGATTAGATCTACTCTTGTCAGCGTGCATAAAGATCAAGAAGCCTCCAGGATAAGAGAGGATCATCTCGGACTAATCTTTTCTGCCACTGACATTATATATCGTTCCATGTGGTAGTAGTAGTGTCTATGGATACAAGTAAAATGATGTATCTTCGACTTTGGTCTATCAGACTGTGTTTCTGATAAGAGACATTGCTTGGTGCATATTGCATTCCATTACTTGTAAAGTTTAAAGGGCGTTAGACTATGAGCCTATAAGGGAGGCCGTTGTGTGAACAATGCTGTAGATTAGAGCCCTCTCTCAAGATCCTGGTTCAAACTAGTCTAGGTTATTTTGGACAAATATCATGCATTCAACTTTTTTACTTGAGACAACTCATTTGAGCCCTTAGATCAAAAGAAGGTAATCAAGTTGTTTAGACATTGCCACCTAGCTATTTCAAGTGTATCAAGCATGCATCACATTCATCTTCTTGATTGAACTTAACTTTTATCAAATGATCACCTAAGTAGCACTAACACGGACACCACATAAGACACGAACATCGATGAGGACACCGGGCACCGCAATTTCCCTAGCAACAAATTTGGGACACTGCAAGACACTGTTAAATTTCAATCAACACCAATTGCCTCATCACGTTTATTGTCCTCCGGACCTCCATTATCAACCTCTTCCATGCACATGCTTATCAATTGAGAGATTCGTCGTCTTGTATGTTCGATTGTCTTCATCGAAGAACTCCATCTCCCTCTTCATTAGATATAAGTCGATTGGAATACAATCTACCATTAGGTTTGTCCTTTCCGAGTTATAGGACAACGTCAACTTTTCCTAACATTCAATAATGACCCTCAATTTAATTTTAAAAAATTGTAGTTTTGCCCTGTAGGTGTTGGATATTTCTGCATACTGTGTCTGATATGGTGTCCAATAATTGAAAATAGATAAATAAAATCAGGACACCGCTGAGACGTATCCGACAAGTGCCCGGAAGTGTCCGAAACGTGTCCGAAGGTATTAAAGGAGGGTCCAGGTGTTCAAGGAGGGTCCAGGTGTCGGTAGGTGGACATGATACTTCGATCTAGAAGAGGTGTCCGTGCTTCCTAGATAATCACTAATGTAACAAATCACATCGTAAATTGGCGTATAATCTATTCCTGGCAAACCACTCCTGATATTCTCCTTTACTATCAGGATAGACAAGAAAATAGGATATAGGGCAAGAAGGAACTATACGATTTAACTTGTGAAAATTCTACAACGTTGTTGATATCACATGATTTGGAAGTAAACAACTTTCTTTACTAACATCTGAACCTCAAACTCTTTCCAATGATCATAGCTATGTACTTTTAAATAAAACTAGTACTTCAGCATGAATTGTTATGATCAGAATTACCTAAGATTTGGGGAACCACCTGGACGAAAGTCTATTGTATTATCTGCGATCATATGGCCTTCACCTTTTGCACCTAATGGCCCTATGATTAGTGTATGTCACATGGACTTGGTAAAAGTACAGTGTATTCTAAGCATCGGATTTGTCTAGCTTTTTCGTGCTAGGACACGGGGATCGTTGAGATATGAATTTGTTGGTACCTTTTAGGTACTTCCTGGCTTAAGGTGGTTTTTTTTATAGCATAAATTGTTCAGGGTAGGAATTTCAGTCATTATGCAGCAATTCTGAGAAAATTAATGTGGAAAAATGCATTAAACTTAGAAGACAGGGAAGAATGAGAAGAGAAGAGGAGACGGCAAAAGCTCTAGGCTTGATTCAACTACTCTAATTTTCCTATTCTAACTCATATTGGGATCACACTATTGTTCCTAGAAAACACCAACACGACTTGGATGGAAAAAAAAATCCAGTAGAGACCTAATTATGAAATATCAGAATAAATAACTAAGACTACCATGGATACTAGCTAGCCAAACTGATAGGCATTCCATTTTTGCTTGGGAACCCGGGTACAGTTGAAAATTTGGTAGAGTCAGCTAATAAGGAAGATCCCTCGGTTGTATTTCTGATGGAAATCAAGTGCCAATGGCATAGAATAGAGGCAGTAAAGCTAAAATTGTTTTTGCTGCAAGCTGTAGAGGTAGTGATTAGGGGGGGGGGGGGGGTAGCCCTCCTGTATACCCAAGGTGTGTGAACCAAATGTCCAATTGAAAGTGGGTGCCAATAAATTAGACAGAGTGAAGGTATAAGCCCTTTCCATCTTTTTATACTTCTTCCTTTTTTCATCTTTCATCTTCCATCCCCAGCCCTCCTCTTCCCCGCAAGCAGCACTAACACCTTAAAGTCTTGATCAATAATATGGATTATAGTTCGAGTAACTGAGATTTGAACTGATTGCCAGCAGTAATAATATCGTACTGACATTTTGATCAAGCTGCTGATGGAAGGCCACACGTTTGTGATGTTTTAAACTTGGGGGGTGTCATTTGTTGATGGGATGAAGGTTCTGGCTCATGAACTTTGGACTTTGAGGATTATTTTGAAGGCAGAAAGCTTTTCTCCCATGTAGACTCTTCTTCTTCTTCCTCTCTCTCTCTCTCTCTACACACGCGCGCGCGCGCACACACACACGCACGCATATCTAGGCATGTATTCGGAGTTGACAGGAATATCCAAAACAAAACAAAGTTTAGTTTGCAAAGAAGTCATATTATGGTTAGAGGGCATTTGTTCAAAATAGCAATTCCTCAAGTACGTTGAAAAGCTTAGCATTCAAGTTGTTTTCTTCAGGTAACATCTCCATATGGAAACAACCTCCACCACCAACAAAATGTGACCCATGGTCAATTTGCCTTTACAACTATCGAGGGTGGCAACTACTTGGCATGTTTTTGGATTGATGGCAATCATCCAAGAAGTAAAGGTGTAACAGTTAGCCTGGACTGGAGGACTGGAATAGCTGCAAAGGACTGGGAGTCCGTTGCAAGGAAAGAGAAAATTGAGGTAATTTTGCCTTTCAGTTACTTGCTTCAAGTAAAATATTGGAAACCAAGCTTTTTGTTCCCTTTAGGTATCTCTGTCTTTATCATTCTCATTGGATGTCTGCTTGTAGGGCATTGAACTTGAGTTAAGGAAACTTGAAGGAATAGTGGAAGCTATTGGTGAGAATTTAATCTACCTTAAGAGCAGGTAAATTGTTGGTTCTTTTTCTCCTAAGAAGTGCCCTTGAGGATTCCCCGTTGCTTATTATTGTCCACATCTTTACAGTTGTCGACTTTAAGCATTCCCTTCCTCATCTTTCCGTTGACCATATATGCGGAGAAGGAATATATTGCATGGCCACTCTTGTGGCAGGAGCAACACAATAAACTATGAGATAACAAGCATTTTTCAAGTGACGATATTAATTTAGTTTAATTATTCTTTGTTCTTTCCTCTTTAAGACACCGCATGATGTTATGATATACTATACATATGTGTGCGTGTAGATACATACGTATTAAAATAGAAGAGAGTAACATTTTTTAAGGTGAATCAGGAGAATTATATTAATTTTCGAACCACGCCACTATTGTAGCTGGCTTAAATAGCTTAATGCTAGAGCATAGCCTTGCCAAGTCTAAGGCTGAGGGTTCAAGTCCCTCCTTCCGCACCCGGCTTCGTCACAAGAGTAGACAAGTTACTTTTCTGGAGCGCCACAAGATAGTTCGTCTTTTTAGTTACACGAGTAGGTATGCTACTTTCTAAGAAGACCAATAATCATAAATTACCTATTACAACAAAGAAAAGGCACTAAAACCAAAAACATAAACTAGCACGTCTATACAACACACCACCCCCCCCCCCCCCCCCCGCCCCCCAAAACAAAGAAAAGGCACTAAAACCAAAAACCTAGTCTATACTCTTCCCTCTAAAGCAAAAACATAAACTAGCACGTCTACCAATGTAGTCCAAAACTTGGAGGATACTCCTCTTCCAAGGACCCCGCTGCAGCAAAGACAAAGGCATGTGAGGTCTACGTGCGGCACCTTCACCAGTAGTAAACCAATTATGTATTCCGACGATGCAACATCCATGGAGTTTCTGAAACGATGTCGCAAAAGCCACGAGAACCACCACACCACAGAAACATGTCTTCCACGAAAGTTCTTTGTTGCCATAGCAATAAAAAAAAAAAGCTAGAGAAATTCAGAACCCATTGGGTTCCAAAGGGAACCACCACTCGGACCAAGAGCGGTTGTTCTGAGAATTCAAATAGTAGAAGTAGAGAAAAATTAGATGTCACAACCCTAGTCTATAGCTTCACCAAAAGTCGCCCCCCCCCCCCCCTTCCCCAACCTCCTCTCTTCCAAGAACAGAAGCACGAAGAGCACGAAAAGGAATTTAAACAAGGGAAGGACAAAGAGAAGGAAAAACCCATGGATATGAAATTCATGGAGGCGGTAGACAGGCAAATGGCGATTAAAGGCGATTTGATGCCGTGGATGGCTATGGCAGTGACGCTAAGGAGACGAAGCTAAGGCCGTAGCGGTTGGGAGCAGGACAGCATGACAGTGGGATGGAAGGAGGCTGGATCTAGGCAGGTTGGGGAGACGGTTAGAGTCCAAAAAAGGGAGATGGAGAGGAGGTGAGAGGAGGAGAGACGAGGAAGGAGCTATCCCTCCCTCCCCCCACCCCCTGCGGCGAGAGAGAAAGTAGAGAGGAAAAACTTTTTCACGACATTCTGAAAAGAATGGGTGGGAGGAAGAGAATAACATGTCAGTTTATGTATACTAGTAGTACTACTCGTGCGTTGCACGAGAATAATTTGAAAAATTGTTTCTAGTAAGTAATATGCAAAGATAGAACTACTCGCTCCATCTTAGAAATATGGGAGAAAGTAAAAGTCCAAAATTTTCTGATAAAATACATGTGAGCGGTGAAACTTTTTTTGTACGAGACGATACCGCGGGCCCATTTTAGTAAGGAAAAGAAAGTATGCACTGCCAAATATGTCAATAGTAAAAGGAATGGCACGTCAAACTACAAAGAGTACATAGTTGCCTACTTGCCCTAGCTCTTCTTTTACATTGAATCAGTGTTAGCCCAAATGATGTGAACTTAACGATGTGAAAGATTGTGAGTCAGGTATTAGCAGTAATGAGCTACCTCATTTGAAAAATCAAATTTTGTAGTAAAGCTTTTGAGAAAAGTAGCATTGCTCATTTGTAAGCCTTGAATAAATAATGCTTGAGTCACCTATTCTTACTTTCTTAAGCCAAATGACATAAAAGTGGCCCAGTAGCATCGCGTATTCACCTTAGTTTTGTAGTTAAACTTTGCCCCTGAACTAAGATACTCAAGCAAAACCTTCATATAAGAACTGAACAGAAAGTAGAACACTCTATCCTAGAGTTCTATTCTTGGATGTGTGCAAGGATCACGACATATAGAAGTATCACTTTAAGTATCTATGTTATTCAACCATGACATATACCATTGAACTTGCGAACTGAGCCATTGAACTAAATCGATGTTTATTTGAGTAGACATTTGTCACATGCACCCTCACAAAGGAAGAATACAAATAGTTTAGTGCAAAAAATTATTGCCCATTCATCTTTCACTAAGAAACGAACGAAGGTAGTCATGTAATAAAATATAAAGAGAAGAGCACCATGAGTAATTAGGTGCCTTGCTTGTAAGAAAACCAAACAGTCTACTCAATTTGTAACTAAGAAGTATCCCCAGTATCGGCCTAGACTCTTATAATTGATCGCTCCGCACATCACCTGCTATGCCAACAATTTCATTTCTCCCTAAATCTTATGACCACGGTCAAACTGAAGAAGGACAATTTGCAGAGTTTAAGCACTTCCATATAAAAGAAGAAACATTAACGTGATTAGTCATCAAGTGATAATAAGGCCGAGTGAAGTGAAGTAAATACAAAAGGGGTGTCGATACCCAGAGTCCAAAATCCACTGATAGCTAGTAACTTATGCTAATTCACTCCTACTCCTCGACCAAAGGCACAGGGACGCGAAAACCTCATGATATTGTTCTATGGAAGCGGGTGGACTGTAATCCTCGATGTCCAAGATAGATAAGTAGGTCTGCTACAGTTCCAGGGTTGGAATTTCATGAGATCCTCTTTGGGAAAGACCAGATCAGAACATTCATTTCTGGGCATACTTAGTAGATGCAGATCTAGGTATTCTTTCTTCAAGTGCTGCTTTGATTTCCTCTTTTTCTCCCTCATGTACCTATTGGCTGTTGATTGGATAAATTTATGTTCAGCATCTCTAACTTGTATAATTTTACTCATTCCAACTTTTTATGAGACATCATTCTTAGGTCATACTTTATTTTCCTTTGACACGAATAGCACTACAAGTCATCTGGCAGAGATGATATTGTTGGGTAGCATAAACACATAAGACCTATTCTTGTTGATCTATACAGTGTAGGTGCGACAATGACTGATGCTTCTTTAGGCACCACTATACTTGCATTGCCTCTAAGACAAGGTTGTTTCGGAACCAATAGCTTAGTTGTGACTCTTGTGGGAAGTGATCAGTAGTGTATCACCTAAATGAAGCCACGACAGATAGAAAAAGTGGTCAAGATAAATGAAATAAGTGATGTTTAGATCATTGTTTTTCCAATTATTCAATTTTCTATTTGTAATGTTTTAGGATGACCACCTAAGACTCTATGCTAATGCTATTTCACAAAAGAAATATCCTTTAAACAACCTACAGTCTCATGCCTAGAACTACACCCGTTGAAAGTAGAAACCCGTCCTCTCCACTCAAACTGAATCTATCAAAATTTCTAATTTCTATTATCTCATTCGTCACTATCAAGTAATAAGGTTTAAGTTCATGATTAACAGTACTTTTAGCTATCTATTACTGGAGTTAAGTAACGCTAATGGTGTTAGAAACACCCAAATATTACCAGAGTTGGGGATTTTTCCATAATCTGAAAATTAACTTAGAGCTTACCCTAATATCAAGCAAAAACATACCTCACATAATATCATGTTAGCAGCACCTCGTATGGTGAATTCAACATTTTTTACCCTGTGAAAGAACTCGGAAGGCAACTATCATGCCTAAGTTAGAATAGCTTGATCGTAAAATAAAGAGGATCATGAACCACTGCTTAAAAAGACATTATGTTACCAACTACAGATGCAAAACGAAACTGAAACTCCTATGGCTGAACATCCTATTATCAACAATGGAAAATCGGGAACCATCATTTCATACTCTGCCTAATGAATCCCTAAAAGTGGTGGTAGTATGGCAGTACTGTGTTGGAAGTCTGACCTAAATATATTACAACAATATTAATATCAGTGTAGCATAAATGTGAGAAGTTAGTTAAAAAAATTCTGAAGAGAAAAATGGCCAAGCAACATTAGAGAACTTGCACCTAAAATCATCAGTAAAATTCAAATATTACGCGAGGTCAACCCCTGAAAGAACATGCAAGTGGAGAAGGAAAGCAACAAACAATAGGGCTGTTGGGGAAGAAAAAGACAATCTGCAAACCCCGAATGTGCTTTTGATTTCTTCATAGAACTTATCATCTAAGCATCCTAAAAAATGTAGACGTTCAAGCTCACGTCCCAACCATGAGACCAATTTCATCCTTTAAAGATCAACAGAAAAACCACTCAAGAAGAAATGTAAGAAGCGAACCTTCCCAAAAAAGATGGTAGACTTTTGCAAAACAAGTAAAGCTTAAAAAAAGCATTTAGTTTAATGTATGTTCATTGCTTTGAATAGCCAAAAAACAATAAAATAAAATAAAATAGAAATATGTACTTAAAACACTTTAGTGCACCATTTCCACTAAGTTAACCACAATGAACAAGCTAAGCAAATTCTTCAGCCTAGAATATACTGCAATAGTAGGATAATGAAGTCATCCCAACTTTAAGAATGATCCCCAATCCACCCTTTGTTTAAGATCCAACATATAGGAGAAGAAAGGGTTTAGGAGATAATCGAGATAATCATTTATAATTCTGGAAATCAGAAAACATATTTGGATAGACAAATTCTACATCTAACTTTATATACTTTCTTATACCAGATTCAATTGAAATTACACAAACCAGTTTCTTTTGCACTTTTTGCTACAAATTCAATAGAAGCATTCTTGAGAAGAAAAGGAAGTATATTTTGTATCCACAATCAAATTTAGGCATTGCTATAAAATAAGTGAGCATATATATACAACTTAAAGAGTCATATGTTCCAGCAACCTAGAAAAAAGCAACACAAGCAAAGATGCCAGGAAACATTATATGCAATTTTGTTCAAGGCATATCTTTCAGAGAGGCCAAGAAATAAACGTAAGGAAAAATTTGAACAAATGATGCTGTGAAGAATATCACGAAAAATCCAAAACCTAAGATTAAGAAATCAACAAAAAAAAAAAAATAGATGATTCAATTCTCAGGAATGAAACTAAAAAGCGAAAAACCGATAATTATGGCAGATGAATTTCAGCCATGGTTTATAAGAACTCTGACCAGTGAATAACAAAACACCTCTTTAACTGAATAACAAAACAGAGCATGAAGAGGAATGTAGCAGCATATTGTAAGGAGAGGCGGATAGAGGGAATCAACCTGGCCACCAACGTGTGAAAATTTCCTCTAATGCAACAAAGGGACATAATTTTTCATGGAAAGGAGACGATGATTTGGTGATGCCGGTAATGTTTCAATAGGGATGGAATTCTTTTAATCTTCATTTTCTAAAGGGGGTATATTGGAAGGTAAATGTTCAATTCAGGTTTGCCCCTTTAAGATAGAGAGAATGAGGGGCAAAACTGGAAATGAAATGTGTAGAAACACTATTAAACACTTTAGACTTTTAAGGTAGAGAGATATCTTTAACATACAATCCTATAGTTTTAGGTTATATGTTTGATTTTTTCCTGCCAGATGTATTTTTTTAGAATATACCAAGAAGACGTGCATGGAATTACTTCATATTCACTCCAATGAAAAAACATCTCATAACTAAATTTGGTTATCTATCTTTTTATTTATAATTTTTAGGTGATACTTGACATATCATAATTAAAATCTTTTTTTTTTCCGATGGGCACAGGGAAGCAGAGATGAGGGTAGTGAGCGAAACAACGAACACTAGAGTGGCTATGTTCAGTATCATGTCGCTTGCCGTTTGCTTTGTAGTTTCAGTTCTGCAATTAGTGTACTTGAAGACGTTCTTTCGAAAGAAGAAGCTTATCTAGATTTTGCATCGCAGTGTTGCAAATCTGACAGAGGGCTAATAACTTCTTGATCCTTGTACCATTTACGTACGTCTTGTCCCTTCTTAGTTTATTGGTCCCAGTGCATGAGGACTCTTTCCCTTTTCATTTTTCTCTTCCTGTGTGAGATGCAATTACAGAGCAATAGGATTACGTTTTATCAAGCACTTGAAAAATTATGTACAGTGAGAAAAACTTTCCTGTTTTCTCCCCCTTGCATCAATTCCCAGCTATCGAGTTTCCTAAAGGGCAAACTGGAAATTGTAGATGGCATGTAATGGAGTTGTCAACTGAGAGATCCCATGGAAATGGGTTTGAACCTTGTTTGTTCCTTCACTCTGTTGCATTGGATATGATCTATCCTCGATGCTCCTGAACCTAATGACATCATTTGTCTATTACCCAAACGGAATTCGAAGAAAAGCAAGTCGTTAAGGTTAAAAACTAATGAACATAGTGTGGATTTAGAAATTTTTAGTACATACAGAACAAGTTACTCAAATATCAAGTTTTATATTTTCTGTTGTCGTTGCATACAGGCCTAGCCTGCTAATAAAAGCGAACTAACGGAGCAAAACATGGCAGAATGAACAGAATCCGTCACAAGTCTGTAGAAGTGGGGTAAGCACCCAAATAGGCAGTGTAGTTGACAAAACCACTGCGACAAACGCCCTTCTTAATCATGTTTTCCATGGCAGAGACCGAAGGAAACATGCACCGGTCGATTAACATTATACTGCCCCAAAATTATTGACTCAGTACGGCTGCCACTTTCTTTTGTATGAGCTCAATTCCAAGACAAGGTGATAATCTAGGAAGTGTCTCCTGCAGATCAGTCAGAAATTTCACATTAGATTTCGCCTTTTCCATAGCATATCAATCGAATAACAACCAAACCTTTATTGGCAAGTACTTTTAAAGATATTCCAACAGGCAAGTTAAATTCTGGGTACTGAAAGGGGAGAGGAAGATGGCTGGGCCTACGTGACCAAATTTGCGCATAGGAGTACAGGTTCTTCCCTCTAAATTGCAAATCTACCAGAATGAACTCGCATAAACCAGCAAATCCATGGCCAAATTTGCGCTCTAATGAAGTCAAATACGTGCACTCCAATGTAATGTTACAGCCCAATAGTCAGGCCAATGTGGCGTGGTGTGCTACAGAGACATGTTGGCAGTTGTGTGTAACCTAGAAAGTACTTAAAAAGTGAAGCTCTCGATACTCAATACTTCACGTCTATTCACATGCAGCTGGGCACATAGTTACAAATACTGTACTGGAGGACGTACCAACTTGTCTATTAGAAGGTTATGTATGAGTGTCCACATTTTTATCGTCTTTTACAAAGCATGTAAGAACTTTGAAAATGTCGTATCATTTCTTGGATTGAGATTATAGGGTATTTGGTACTGAATATAATTATCACCACGCGTTTTATACTTGAGATTAGGATGCACATTTGAAGGCATCCGCTACCAGATAAGAAAGCTTCTCTTTGCTCTCTCGGGCCTTAACTCTCCAGTTCCGATCCACTCTTCTCTCTATTCTCTTTCTTTAATCAATGAAAGCAAACATGCGTTATGGTCCTGTAAAATATATACTTACGAGAAAAATCTAGATCCATCTCTAGGTAGAAACATATAATTTGACTTACCAACATACGCTCTTGTGGCTCTCTCAAACTTTTAAGGAAAACTCAAACACTATGATTTCTTCATGTATGCCCAACCCAGTGCACAGCCTTTTATTAGTTCTATGTCCAGGGATTTTCTTCCAGCTATGAACACACCATTGCATCCATTATGTGATCAGCAGGATCACATCTTCAGTGGGTCTTTGTTGTTGTTCAAATATCCTCAAGTTTCTCTCAGCCCATAACATGTATACAATCACAGCAGTCCCTAGTTTGCACAGCTTTGCATGAAAGCTCTTTCCTCTGAATTTCTTGGAGGCATAGCTTAAAAACTGGGACCATGATTGCCATTGCATTTGTAGTAGCAGCTTCTCCAGGATTGTTTTCCACTCTTTATTGGTACAAGAGCATTCCCAGAATAGATGTTGTTCAGTTTCCTTCTGATCACAGAAAACACATTTCTCATCTGCTATTGCATTCCACTTCATCAATTTATCTTTTGTCCTCAATCCACCTTTGCACATCATCCATAAGATAACTGCACATTTAGGTATATGTCCATTGAACCAAATAGTTTTCACCAAGGCATTTTATCTTTGTTTGTTCTTACTTGATGCCATGCAGAGTTCGTGTTCAATGTTAGTGTGTCCATATCACTAGGTCCTCTTTGTCCACCTGACGATGCAAATTGGTGAGATCATCCTGCCATGTTCAGGGTGCAAGAGATCTTGTTTGAGGGAGTTTCCACCTATCACCATCTATGAATTCTCTGACCTTGGTTTCTTTCCTTAAACCAGAGTCATATATGATTCTGCTTCCAAACATTGCATTGAGGTTTCCATGAGGCATCCAATTGTCATACCACAACCACGTCTTTTGGTCATTCCCTATGAAATGCCATACATACTGCTGTACCATGCCTCTGTACTTCACAATTTTACTCCATGTCCAAGACAGTATTATAGGGGGTTTACCGGACGGAGCATTTTCTTACTTCAGCTCTGCCCTCTTTTTGGAGACTTAGGCCCAGTTTGACAAATTTTTTTTTTCTAGTTTTGGAAATTGGAAAAAAAAAGTGCGTTTGGTAACCATTTTTTTTTCTTTCTCCAATTTAAAAAATCAGTTTTTAAACTGAAGAGTAAAAAAAAAAACTCTAGAAACTGGTTTTTTTTTTTCACTTTTGATTTTTTTTGAGACCACCACCCTCCCACCGCCGGCAGCCACCTCAGCCGCTGGCGACCACCGCCGGCCGCCGACAGCCACCTCCGGCTGCCGGCGACCACCGCCGGCGACTGCTGACAGCCACCGTCGGCAGCCACCTCCGGCCTTCCGGCGATTGCCGGCAGTCACCGCCGGGCGCTAGCGACCACCGTTACGCCCCGCCACCGCCACCGCCACCGCAAACCACCAAAAAAAAAAGTCAAAATAAAAAGGGTTACCAAACACCAAAAAAAAAAAGGTTATCATACACCTACTTGTTTTTGTAAAAATAAATAAAATTAAGCTACTCTTTAAAAACTGAAAACTAAAAAAAGGTTCTCAATTTTGTTGTGTCTATCTATCAACTATAATCTCCTTTCAACCACTGCTGAAACTATCGCCGCCCGTTGTCTAATCTGCCTCACTACTGCCGCAACCCTCCCCGACCACCATTGTCGCCCCTTTTTGGACCACTATCCTCAACCATCACTATTTGGATGTTAAGTCAGATCGAGTAGGCGTGCTTGAGCCTTCCCTAGGCGTGTGTGGGCGTGCTTGGGAGTTCGCCTACGCATCATTAATAGCAGTACGTTAAGCGAGCGACTAGCTTTGAGGCGAGTGACTATGCGAATTCGAGGCGTTAGATCTTTTTTTTTTGGACATATTTTCAAGTTATAATTTTGAGATTAATTGTTTCTTTACTTCTAAATTTTGATTTGGGGGTTTGGTTCCATAAAGTATTCTATGTTAAGAGACGTAGTTTTTTTTTTAAATTTCAGATTTGATTTCATAAAAGTTTCTATCCTAGACAAACAGGGAAATAAAAAAGAAGATAAAATAGAATCATGTTCAATTCTATATTTTTTCTTCTTATTCTTTATCTTTCCTTCTTTTCTCTTCTAGATCTGGGTTTGAGAAAAGTCGGTGATAAGGTTTGAAAGGAATACGATGGCAGTTTGGTGGTGGTTTGAGGTGGCTACGATGAAATTTGGTGAGGTTTAGAAACCTAATTTACAGTAACACTGTAAATAAGAGTATTCTTCATGAATGAAAACTAATTTACAATGGAAGAAGACTAGAAAACTTGAAGAGAACAGTATTATATGGCCGGAAAAGAAGTACTACGTAGCCAGAGAAGAAGATAAAGAGAACAGTGAACAGAGTGGCCCATTTTAATTGATCTTAGAGGCAAAGGGTAAAAAATAAAAATCAAGACAGCTAACGAAATTTCTTAATTTTCGTGCAAGTCAAACATGATATATTATTAATTTAGGAGGAAGGGAGTATTTCATACTATATTTTTAAATAGCCAATTTTATTGTAGTTTAAACTTCATATCCTCAATTCTTTGCATTCATCGTCATTCTTGGGTTGCCTATGCAACAACTAGGCCAACACTAGTTCCACCCCACGCAGTCATAATAATAAGAATCACGATCATTTCATGTACATTTTCCTGTATAAACTAATTGTGAAGGTATTCGAGACTTTTCTGAATAAACATGTGCGTGAACACATATGAGACAAAACTCCAGGATCTCGTCGCTATTTCATGTGCCAACGAACATCACAAACAAATGACCTGCAGTGGATTAGCCTACATGAGCTCCATCCAGATTTCCACCGGCCACGAGTCATTTTCTCTCGAGCAGCTAGTAGCTATTGAGGACAAAATGAAGAAGGTTGAGAGATGGGTCCCTTCCTCTCCCTTACCTGTTTTCCCCTTTTTTTCAGCCAGGAAACAACCCTTTAATAACCTCCAAGCCTTTTGGCTTTACGGGTTCATGAGTGGGACCCCACACGAGCTTACGAGCTAAACCCGAATACCAACAAATCGTGTAGCTGCATTTTGAGCTACTACTGAAGACACGTCAGCTTTGCCAGATAACAGCATTGGAACAATGTTGTGTGTCACAACATTGATCAAAAAATAAAAAAACTAGTCCTAAGCCTAAGTATCGTGAATAGTGTATTGAACCCAACAAACAGGTAACTCGAACGAGCATAGGTTGAAAAGTCACAAGAGAAATTACCTAAAATTTATAGGTAGCCAATTCCGATACTCACTTCCAGCCCGTAGTAAATCTAAGCGTAATCCATATATTTTTATGCCAATTTGATTCCACATTAAATATAACATGCACTTTATTGTACTATAGACTCATTATATTATGTGTCACACATGTTATCGACAACATGGTCTGCAAGTATGAAAGAACAAAGGAATTTGAAGAAAAATATGGGTGATGCAAATTTGAGATGAAAGAGATGACTATAGAGACGAAGTGTCACGACCCGAACCCACGGGTAAGCCCGTGTGCTAGGCACGTGACCGGTTGCAGACCCATTCAGGCAACTGATTAGGGTTCTGCCTGACCTTATTTAAACTTGTAAACAATTCTAAAACCATATATTAATTAACATAATAACATGACTTCTAAAGATGTCCTTACAGCTTTTTCCAAAATTATCTCTACGGAATTCCTCCATAAAGACTGATAGCATTTATTTTAAAGAAACTTCCTGGGATTAAGCTACGAACAATTCAAATAAATAACTGGTAGTTCTCAAGGGCTTAAACCAACTTCCTAACGAGCATCTCCTGCGGCTTCATTTTCACTACACTCATAGTACTGAGATTCATCTAGGTGTTCACCTGAAAACATTTATAAAAAGGGGTGAGCTGGGGCCCAGTAAATACACATGCCATATCCTTAAATTAAGATTGAGGGTTGTCACACATACCATGGTTTCCTTTTCACAATATACATATTAAATGTCACCAAAATAATATATGTATGTACTTGCATCAAAAGATTCTCGAATCAGAATGAGATCAACCAAGAGTTTCATCAAGCACTGTCACAATTAATCATAACATGTATACTGCGGTCAGCGTATGGTCTCACTGACTAGGACCCAAAATCCCTCCTCCACCCGGAATAACAAAATGTGGACGCAAGGGCGAATCACAGTGCAATAGTACTGTGCATCAACGTATGGTCCCATTGACTAGGTGCCGAAATCCACTTTCCTTCGTGGATATGGGGCGCATTAACACAATCAACTATCATTTTATTCCACATGTATCTATCATGATTCAGTTACTCGTACAACAATTCCATGGCATTTAATTTAAATTTTCATCAATCAATTTACCACGAACATAAGGCAATAAAAGTATTTTCAAAACTTTTAATTTTTAACTGAGAACATGTATATCATTATAATTTTTCAAGTAGGTATAGGGAGGAATATGGCAGGGTTCTTACCTCGCTCAAAATCTGCTTCTGGTACTCGCTCAAATTCCGCTTCTAGGTCTTGATAATCGAAACCTAAATAACAAACCATATGGATGTCATTTATTGTTGCTCGAGCACGTTTAGGTATTAGGTTTCTTTTAGATGAGTAAAATTTTACCCAACCGTCCCCCGACTTATGTATGATTACCTATTTGCCTCCAATGCTTAAAGTATCTTATCCACTTAGATTTAACCTAAAAGAGTCATTTTTAAACCACTAATGGGTATTTCAAACCAGAGCGGTAGTTCTGGTAATTTTTCGCTCGAAACCCTAAATTGTTCAATAAATTGAGCGTTAATGCTCATGTCCCAAAAATATAATGAACGGCACCGGAATACCACAAAATTTCAGACACTCAAGGGTCACCATAATTTTAGATTACTATAAAATGCTAGGCTAAAACTAATTTTGTTTACTATGTTAAGTAATTCAAAAACCTGTCTTAAAAATAAAATTGTTTGAGACACTTCCCATGCCTAGAAAAATCAGAGAAAATTCCTCGCCAAAGGTTTTCAAAAAAGAAGGGAAGTTTTAGTTTGGTACTTTGTCTAAATCTGTTCAGAAGGGGTCTTTAGAGATAATTTAATAACTATCATAATAATGCGGCGTTACGCTATATCCGTTCGGGCGCTACACTGCTAAGAAAGCAAAAAAAAAGAGCAAACAACTTTCAAAACTTTTGAAACTCTGGAATATACCTTATCATAGCTATATAAGACTATTATAAAAGTATCAAATTTTAATAACTTAATTTCCTATTTTAAAATGCACAAAAATTGCTTTTACGAATAAATTTAGTTAGCATGCTTCCCTAGCTCTGCAAAATCTGAAATTTGTACTGTGTGTAGATCTTGTAAAAATAACATAAGTTACTTATTTAAGTTTTGTCCAAATAATTTTCTAGATATATTTTAAAAATTCTAAAAGGAACTGCTGGAATAGGGTACCTCTTTAGCGACACTTTTGAGCTCAATTTTATGATCAAAGCTTTTCCCTCTCTTTGTGCTATCATTTTCTTCATCATGCAGTCAGAAGTCTCTTTACCCAAATCCTTCATATATTTACATTACCCATTCACAGATTCAATACACACACATGTTATATATATACACGTACACAACTAAGATTTCCTCCATTCACTCACACGGCTCACAACAATATTCACTTGTCTTATGGCAGCCCTGTAGCTACTTCTCCCTCCTCAGGGCAGCTTCATCTTTCCTCTCACATACATGCAACACCATCATACTTACAGGTGACAACCAATACACACTCAAAACGCACACAAACACACACTCTCACGGTTGTCCGGCCTTCTTAAACACATACCCACATACACCACCTTCCCCCATCTTCTCCCTCACATATCTCACTCACGCACAGCCCCACACATCCTTCGTAAACATAGTCTCATGTACACAATTTCACCCGCACACCCAGATGCCATCACGGCAGTCCGCACCATGCACCATGCTGCATATGGCAGCTTTTCTTTCCATCTCTTTTCCACTTCATTGCACACACCTCCGACGCACACTTTGGCTGTCACTATGGCAGCCCTTCTTCACCTCTCCATTGCTGCTTTCGTGCTTCCTTTAGTAACCTACGGTTGCACCGAAATATATACCAACGGCAACCTTCATCTCACGGCCCTTAACCCACCAAAACAACTCCGTATAGGTACAAAGTCACAGCCACCATGGCTGTGCTTGCTTAACCGTCCATACAGTGGCTTCCATGGCACCACATACACAGCACTATGAATCCAAAACCTCACAACCCAATACCCACAACGCACAAAAGCACACAACAAACGCTAATGCCTGCAAACATCTTACCCTCTCGCACACGTACAGTAGTAAACACACCTCACAAAGCCACAAGGCTTCTCTTCACGCATACTCAAGCGGCAGATCCATAACGTAGAGACAATACCACTTAAATGATCTATACATATTGGAATTATCATAATAAGGTGAAGAGGCTTACCGAAATCTGTCGAAAGCCTTCTTTTCTCTCTTTACTTCGGCAAATCTCTGGCCTCTTCTCTCTGTCTGTCCACCTCTCTCTTCTGTATATTTAACAGATGAAGAGAAGTCTTGGCGGCTGACCTAATTTTAGGTCATATGTATAATATATATATAGCTCTAGGTTGGAACGTTACCAAATTTCCCCTAGCTTTCTCAAGTGTTTTAATTTTTACCCGCTTTACTTTTGATTATTGTGAACATGTCTTAATATGTTGCTTATTATAGATTAGGGGTTAGAAAAATTTAGATGGTCTTGATAGATAACCCGGCTACACAAATTCTCGTTAAAAGTTGCTAATAAATATTGTTAAGGATTAGCGTTAACTGGTTTCTTTTTCTTTTTAGAGACCTTCAGCGACAAGTTTATACATATAGATAGCATCAATATTCATTAGCAACTTTTAACGACAATTTGTTATCGTTACATTTTTCTCATGATCCTATAATTGTCGCTACAAGTCTCTAGCTAAATACATTGATGCCAAACAAGAGTTCTTCCCTAAAATTTTATTTTGGTCTGAATAGTAATAAGTAATGATAAAAAAAAATTCGGGTATTTCATTCTCCCCTCCTTTGAAGGATTTGGTCCTCCAAATTTACGTACCTCAGTTTTAGAACAGGTGAGAGTATTTGCTTCTCACTTCATCTTCGCGTTCCCATGTGGCCTCTTCCACCGCATGATTACTCCACATGACCTTTACTAAGGGGATTTTCTTAGTCCGGAGCGTCTGTTCCTTATAATCCAAAATTTGAACCGGTTGTTCGATGTAAGTGCAGTCTTCTCTAATTTGTAAGGGTTCTGGTTGTAGTACGTGCGTAGGGTCTGGGATGTACTTCCTTAGCACGGACACGTGAAACACATTATGGATGCTAGCTAGCTTCGGTGGTAATGCTACCCGGTAGGCTAGAGAACCAATTATATCCAGTATTTCAAAAGGTCCCACATACCTAGGGCTTAGCTTCCCTTTCTTTCCAAATCGTAGTACTCCTTTCATTGGTGACACCCTTAAGAACACCTGGTCGCCCACTTGGAATTCCAATTCCTGTCTACGTATGTCTGCATAACTGTTCTGTCTGCTTTGAGCACCACATAATTTCTCTTTAATAATCCTAACCTTTTTCGAGGTCAATTGTACTAGTTCTGGTCCTAATAATTTCCTTTCCCCTACCTCGTCCCAACATAGTGGCGATATGCACTTCCTACAGTATAAGGCTTCAAAAGGAGCCATGCCAATGCTACCCTTGAAATCTAGTACGCAAGCCCGTAGTAGATCTTTTAGTGTCTGGATAGTCCTTTTCGACTGACCATCTGTTTGGGGATGGAAGGTAGTGTTGAATTGTAGCCTAGTACCAAATGCATGTTGTAAGCTTCCCCAGAATTTAGATATGAAACGAGGGTCTCTATCCAAAACGATTGAGACCAGAATGCCATCCAAACGCACTATCTCCTCTATGTAGGTAGTAGCCAACTTGTCCATCGAATAGGTCATCCGGACAGGCAAGAAGTGTGCACACTTCGTCAATCTATCTACTCTTACCCAAATAGCATCATGCCCAGAATGGGTCTTTGGCAATTTGGAGACAAAATCAATAGTTATGTGTTCCCCATTTCCATTCTAGTATCGGTAATGGCTGTAATGGTCCGGCGGGTCTTTGGTGTTCCACCTTCACTTGTTGACATACTAAGCATCTAGATACAAACTCTGCAATCTCTCTCTTCAAGTTTCCCCACCAGTAAGTCTCTCTGAGATCCCTGTACATTTTTGTGCCTCCAGGATGAATCGAGTAACCTGATTTGTGAGCTTCTTTTAAGATTTCCCTTTCTAAACTGGGGTTACCCGGCACACAAATCCTATTGCCGAAACGAAGTATTCCATCTTGCAATTTGTAATCAGATCTGTCTCATTTCTTTACTTCTTCCACGATCTTAAGTAGATGTTCATCAGTCTCCTGAGCTGTCTTAATTCTATCAATTAGAGTGGGTCGCACCACTAGGTTGCTTAGAACTATCCTTGTCTGAGTCTCAGATCCTGACCTCTAAGTCCAATTTTCTCATATCTTTCAATAAATGCCCCTGTCTTGTGATTAGGGTAGCCATTGACAAAGATGACTTCCTACTAATTGCATCGGCAACTACATTCGCCTTTTGGGGGTGGTATTGTATGTTGAGGTCGTAATCCTTCAGCAGTTCTAACCATCGCCTTTGTCTCAAGTTTAGTTCCTTCTGGGTGAATATGTACTTCAGGCTCTTATGGTCAGTAAAAATCTCACAGGAGTCCTCATAAAGGTAGTGCCTCCAAATCTTTAAGGCAAAAACCACCACCGCCAGCTCTAGGTCATGGGTTGGATAATTCTTCTCACAAGGTTTCAACTGTCTAGAGGCGTAGGCAATCACCTTTCCATTTTGCATAAGTACGCACCCTAGACCCTTATGGGAGGCATCGTTATAGATCGTGAACCCTCCCGACCCACTAGGGAGTGTGAGTATAGGGGCTGTGACTAGTCTCCTCTTCAACTCTTCAAAACTTTTCTCATAATCTTCGCTCCATTCAAACTTGACTCCCTTTTGGGTTAGACGAGTCAAAGGTGTTGTTATACGTGAGAACCCTTCCACAAATCTTCTGTAATATCCCTCTAACCCTAAGAAGCTCCAAATTTCCATCACCGCAGTAGGTCTATATCAATAAACAACTGCCTCTATCTTTTTAGGGTTGACAGATATTCCTTCTTCCGACACCACATGCCCCAATAATGCAACTCTATCCAACCAAAATTCGCATTTCTTAAGCTTGGCATACAACTTCTTCTCTCTTAGAATCTTTAATATTGTTCTTAAGTGTTTTTCCTGTTCTTCCCTCGTCTTAGAATATATCAGTATATCGTCAATGAACACCACCACAAATTGGTTCAAGAAAGGTTTGAATACTCATTCATTAAGTCCATGAACGCTGCTGGGGCGTTAGTCAATCCAAACGGCATAACCAAAAACTCATAGTGCCCATACCTCGTGCGAAATGCCATCTTGAGCACATCCCCTGCCTTGATTTTTAGCTGGTGATACCCCGAACGAAGGTCAATCTTTGAAAACCACTTCGCCCCCTGTCACTGATCAAATAGGTCATCTATGCGGGGCAATGGGTAACGATTCTTTACCGTCACGTTGTTTAACTCTCGATAATAAATGCACAGCCTCATTGTCCCATCCTTCTTCTTAAGAAATAGTACGGGTGCACCATAGGGTGGTGCACTAGGGCGATTAATGAACCCTTTGTCTAAAAGGTCTTGTAGTTGTGTCTTAAGTTCTTTCAACTCCATGGGTGCCATACGATAGGGTGCCTTAGATATAGGGGTAGTCCCCAGGATCAAATCAATCTGAAATTAAACTTATTTATTTGGCTGCATCCCCGGTAAATCTTCTGGAAATACCTCTGGGAATTCTCTCACCACTAAAATGTCTTCTAAGTTCAGTTCCTTTTGCTGGGTATCTATAACATATGCCAGGTGCCCCCGACAACCTTTCATAAGGAGTCGGTTCGCCTGTAAGGCAGAAACCATAGGTGGAGGGGGTACACTAGATCCTTGGAAAAATAACTGGTCTTGGCCTGGAATGTTAAAGGTCACTCTCTTATGGAAACAATCTACAGAAGCATGATATGTTGCCAACCAATCCATCCCTAGTATGACATCGAACTCCAACATATCTAAACAAATCAGGTTCGCCGCTAGTTATCTTCCCTTAATTTTTATTAGACAGTTCTTGACCACTTGGTCCGTGACAACCGAGTCCCTTATTGGGGGTAGAGATGCACAACGGTGAATCTAATGGTTCTAGGTGCTTGTCCAAGCGTTTAATGAAAGTATGTGATGCAAAGGAATGTGTAACACTGAAATCAAACAATACTTTTCCAAATATAGAAGAAACAGGGAGTGTACCAGTAACCACTGAGTCTGAAGCTTGCGTATCTCGTTGGGTCATGGCAAACACTCTAGCTATTCCCCTGGGCTTCGTTGCATCATTCTTTACTTGTTTCTGAGGTCCTGCCCTGGGGCATCCCTGGCTAAATGCCCCTCTTGACCACATATAAAGCACTTCCTCGTTCCCCGTTGGCATGGTCGGCCGGGATGGAAGTGGTTGCACCTACGGCAGACCTGTAGGTTATTTTGTCCCCCTGTCCTATTTGCAGGACGCTTCTAATAGTTTGCTAGTAGTCTATTCCTCTGTTGGGGTGTTATTCAACTTCCGGACCCCTGTCTCTGTTTGTTCCATCGCTGAGGTTGCATTCCTCTATTTACTTCCTGAGGTTTCGGGTGCTTGGAAGTATCTCTGGACATGTTGTTTTCATGAGGTTTGTTATTTTTGGCTCTCTTCCTTTGTTGGTCCCTCATCCGGTACAAGTCCTCACTGTCCCTTTCCTCGATTAGGGATCTATCCACCACCTCAACATAAGTCCCTAGCCTTAATTTCAAAATGCGAGATTAGATACTGAGCCTCAGTCCATTCTCGAACTTCCTTGCTCGTTTGACTTCTGTATCCACTAAGAGGGTAGCGTATCGAGACAACTTAGTGAATTCGGCCTCGTATTTCTTAACCGAACGGTTCCCCTGGGTCAGCTGTATGAAATCGATCTCCATTTTCTCCTTGATGGTTTGGGGAAAATATTTCTCGAGGAACAAGTTCTTGAAGCCTTCCCATTCCATATTTGCCACCTCATTGGCCTTTACTCTTTTAGTAGCCTTCCACCATTGGTTGGCTTCATCCTTGAGCATGAACGCTGCAAACACGACCTTCTATCTCTCGGTACAACCCAGAACCTCAAAGATGCCTTCCAGATCCGACATCCAGGACTCCGCCTTGAAGGGATTAGTAGTACCAAAGAAAGATGGCGGGTCCATCCTTTTGAACTTTTCAATCGATGACCCCCCAGTTGCAGTCACTTGGTGCTCCACTACTCTGGCAAGGTTCTCCACCATCCTAAACATGTCATCATTTTGAGCTCCATTTCTTCGTGCCATTTCTTTTCAACCTATTCTGAAACTCTCGTAAGAATCCTTAATTTTTCAATCAACATCAATTTATCCCTGTAATAATAATAATAGTATAATTTTTTTTTCATGTAGATGTAATTTATTCTACATCAGTCTCTTCCTTTAACCCCCAAAATATGTAAGTGATTCAATAGTTCTTGCCCAAGCTAGCATTTCTATAATGAACAACTCAGATATAATAACATCAGATATATAACATAATTTAATTGGGTAACTTCATTCCAAACGATTCCAAAGATACTATTCTTAAAATAACGAGTCCAACCACAGTGGCACACACTGCTTATTTTCCTAATTAACTACTACGGTTCCCCCCCCCCTTCCCATCCTAATCATTTGCGGGTTGGATGTAAGTTTCCCACTCCTAGATCCATTCTTGTACTTCAGCTCGAGAGAAGGTCATCTTATCTTCATCTCCCAACCGGTTTTGCAATTCTATGACCTTCCTTCCAAAATAATAATTGTAGTCTTTCTGCCTTTGCTCCCAGTTGGAGCCTAGTTGAGCCTCATACTTTCCATTTGAGTCTTGAGTACCTTAATCTCTTCCTTCAAAAATTTTATCTCCTTTTCTGATGTACTCATTCTCTTTCCTGAATCTACCACCTCCTCTCTGGGGAGCTTTCCGGTTTTCTTCTTTCCAATGTAGGATGCATGGCTGGAATCTTTGGATCCTTCAGAGGGCATTTGACTAACCTCAAACGACAGGTTATTCCCACTCCGGTTTGCCATTATCCTATGACAACACAAACATCACAGATAACTTCTGTTAATACAAGGTTTCTTAACCTACAACTCAAAGAGTCAATAGGATATCAAAAATTGCCAGAAAGCACATCAAAAACCCAATCTCTTCTTAAATAGAATTCTTTTCCCTTTCTACCCCTAACTCTGTTTCCTAGATACATGTCTATAAGATCATATAACCTAATCAGCGAAATCATTTCTTAAACTCTAGTATCCCAAAACCGTAATGCTCTGATACCATTTCTGTCACGACCCGAACCCACGAGTAAGCCCGTGTGCTAGGCACGTGACCGGTCGCATACCTATTCAGGCAACTAATTAGGGTTCTGCCAGACCTTATTTAAACCTGTAAACAATTCTAAAATCATACATTAACTAACATAATAACATGACTTCTAAAGATGTCCTTACAGCACTTTCCAAAATTATCTCTACTGAATTCCTCCATAAAGACTGATAGCATTTATTTTAAAGAAACCTTCTGGGATTAAGCTACGAACAATTCAAATAAATAACTGACAGTTCTACAAGTTCTCAAGGGCTTAAACCAACGTCCTAACGAGCATCTCCTACGGCTTCATTTTCATTACCCTCAGAGTACTGAGGTTCATCTAGGTGTTCACCTGAAAACATTTATAAAAAGGGGTGAGCTAGGGGCCCAGTAAATACACGTGCCATATCCCTAAAATAAGATTGAGGGTTGTCACACATACCATGTTTTCCTTTTCACAATATAAATATTAGTTGTTACCAGAATAATATATGTATGTACTTGCATCAAAAGATTCTCGAATTAGAATGAGATCAACCAACAGTTTCATCAAGCACTGTCACAATTAATCATAACATGTATACTGCGGTCAGCGTATGGTCCCACTGACTAGGACCCAAAGTCCCTCCTCTACCCGGGATAACAAAATGTGGACGCAAGGGCAAACCACAGTGCAACGTACTGTGCGTCTCGTATGGTCCCGTTGACCAGGGGTCGGAATCAACTTTCCTTCGTAGATATGGGGCGCATTAACACAATCATTATATTTATAAAACCTTGTATAAATGGGGCATTTAACTAAATGTAATTTAGCAATCTTTTGTCACTATTGTTAAACTTTTATCTCAAAAGATTGCTAAATTACATTTAGTTAAAATTTTGTATTACAGTAGAGGTTCTTTATCCTATTCTTATTAAAACATTGTATAAATGGGGCATTTATTTAGGATGCTTATTAAGTGTCACTCTTTAATTTTAAGGTGTTTTGTAAACGTATCATATATTTAATGTGGCATTTTTCTTCTATAGCGTCATATGTTACTATTAAAACATATATATATATATATATATATATATATATATATATATATATATATATATATATATATATATATATATATATATATATATATATGCAGCTTTGTTTTTGAACTGTCAGACTCTTAACATGATTAATGGCTGAAATTTGTTTTCGGCCTTTAAATCCATCCATAGTCTCCCCTTCTATTGACATCACCATCTACCACCATATCCAATATCTACTTCAATTATATCAGCACCGTAACATCACGCTAGATCATCATTCACATCACCCATCTACTACTGCTACCTTCTCTTCTTCTTTCCCCCTCCCTTAACCTGTTTCCTCCCCAAAAGCTGTTACCACCTAACCTAAAAGTGAATGTGAATGATGTTGATGCAATGGGCAATGGAGGTGGTCAGTGAACATGATTTCATCTTCATCCATGTTAGCAGCAGAGGCACCATTGTTCGTCTACTGTAAATGATAGAGAACTCGAAAGCAGCAGGTGGGCACATGCCCCCCTGTGCCCCCGACTGCCTCTGCCTCTGGTTGTGTCTCTCCCATTATTCAATCTCATTTCCACATACAACGTGACATTCATGCTTTTCACCGTCCTTTGCAATTAACAGAGTCAAGAAACAGATTTAGGATAACAAACTCTTACTCAAAGACAAAATTGTCTCCTCCAAAATACGATAAGAGGAGATAATCAACTAAAACTAACATCAGTTCCATCAGAGCGGATTCTAGCCAATACAGGAATCTCATACTAGTAAGCCCTTTCCCAATCAGTATTCGTAAAAATATCCCTTATCTAATAGAACCCACTTCAGATATCAACAAAATACGCAACTGTACAAGTAAGAACTGAACATGACAGAGATGAGTGTGACCTGTAAATCAATGTCATGGAGGGAAGAAGGGCCAGATAAAGAAAAAGCAGCATGGAGCTTTTCCTTAAGGCCATCGCACAAACAGCAACCAGGCATGGAGTAAAGTATCAGCTTCTTTGATACTGATGTGGAAGGAGTGGGCTGTTCAGAGTAAGAAGATCAGGCTGAAGGGGTGACAAAAAATGCTCCTTCTGAAATCAGTGGCCGCACTTGGCCATGATTGCGATGTTCTTGCGGCTGCACCACCAATCGCTATTGCAACGGTCATCTCCCTCTCCCTCCTTCCCACGCACAGACAAAAATCAGCATTATCTTTTTTTTAGAGTTTTTTATGACAGAAATATAAAATCTATTATAAAACCTATTGCACTATCTAAAATCTATTATAATGTTTATTTTTTAAAATAAATTTCCTTCATTTTTAGCAAAATCAATTAACCCTCATAGTGTGAAACGTAAAGAAGCAATGTCCTTGAGAAGATATGGAATTCTGAGTTAGTAATCATATAGGAAATTAAAAATTAGAAGTTTATATTATACACAAAAAAGAAAAAAACCTGACTATACTCACAAAAGTATGTGAAAAATATATTGAGATTAATTAGTTACTTTCATGAGACATTTTTACTCTCATTGTGTAAGTATCTTATCAAAACGATTTGTAAGTTTGATGGCATGCCCATAACGTTGATTACATACTAACAGAGAAACTTATAAGGAGCATTGAGGTCATTCTTTTGAGAGCAAATATAGTCCACCAATAAGAACATACATACAAAATAGTAAGATCAATACGTTACTGCATAAGCTAATTGTATAAGGTTCAAAAAGTTTAATTAACGTGTTTGAATAAGATACCTCAAAACCTCGTAAGCACATTGTTGAAGTTTTAAAAGATATTTAAAAATATGTTCACTAAGTTAAATTTGTTTTTTGATTTATTTAAGTTTTCAATCTAAGTTAGAGACTAACTTAACTACAACATAATTAATAGCTATTAGTGTCACGAACCGAACCCATGGGTGGGCCCGTGAGCTAGATCTGTGACCGGCCGCAGAACCTTTTGAACGTCCACCTAGGGCTCTGCCATGCCTTATTAAAACCTGTATACAAATCCATAACCAAGCATTGAACTAACACCTTAATAAGACTTCTAAAGTAGTACTTATAGAACTTCCAAAAATTTTCCCTACTAAATTCCTTCCTGAGTGACTAACATAAATCATCAAAAAATTCATGGAGATCTAAGTTCCAAACAATTCTTACAACATAAACAAAGTATTACTACAATTTCTCAAAGGCTTAAATTAACTCCCTAACGAGCATCTCCTCCAACTCTATCCTCGCTACCTTCATAGTACTCGGGTTCATCTAAGTGATCACCTGAAAATATTTGTAAAAGGGTGAGGTGGAGCCCAGTAACTACACATGTCATATCCTTAAAATAGTTTTGAGGATTTTAAACATGCCATGGTTTTTCTTTCCAAAATCATGAATTCAATGTCACAAAAATAAAATGTTACTCAACATATCTATAAACATATATGTACTTGTACCAAAAGAATCCCAACTGGAGTATAATCATCAGGAAAACTCATTAGCAATCGTCACCGTTATTCATAACTTGGTATACTGCGGCCAACGTATGGTCCCACTGATTAGGACCCAAAATCCCCCTCCACCGGAATAAACAATATTGTGGACGCAAGGGCAAACCACGATGCAACATTACTGTGCGCCAACGTATGGTCCTGTTGACCAGGACCCGGAATCCACTTTCCCCCGTGGATATGGGGCACAGTAACCCAGTCAAATTTATCATCTCATTCAACACGTACCGAGTATAAATTAATTAGTCACACAACAGTTCATGGCATTCCAACTCAATTCTCATAAGACAATTTATCACGAAAACATATGCAATAAAAGTACTTCAAAAACCTTCATTTAATTAAAACATGTACACATTATATATATTGCAGATAGTGAATAAGGAGGAACATGACAGTGACACTTACATGGATAGCTAAGCGGTTCTGGTTCCCAAGTTGTCATAACTCTTGTCTATCAAAATCTAAATAACAAATCATATGGATGTTATTTATTGCCGCTCAAGCATGCTTAGGTGTTAATTCTTCCAAATGAGCACAATTACCAAAATACCCCTAGACTTGTGTAAAATTATCAAATTACCCTCAATGCCTAACGTACTGTTACACACTCAATATAAGTTCGAAACATCCTTTTAAACAACTAGGTAGGGTTTTTGGACAAAATAGCCTTTCTGAGAATTCTCCGATCGGAACTGTAAACCGCTCCTTAAATTGAGCGCTAAGGTTCCTATTTTAAAATATATCCAAATTGTACCGAAATGACACAAAATTTCAGACTCTCAAGCATCTCAGTGTGTTTAGACCAGTGTAAAATTTTCGGCTAAAAAAAACTTTGTTTACTATATCAAACAATTCAAAAGCCTATTTTCAAATTAACATCATTTTAGTGCCTTTCCATGCTCAGAAAATCCCGTAAATTTCTACATCGAAGGTTTCACAAAAATAAGTGGAGTTTTAGTTTTGTACTTTGCCCAAATATGCTCAAAAATATCTTAAAAAGTCTTGGGCAATAGACTGACATGTAATTCTAGAAACAACATTTTTCGGCAAACTCTAGTTTTGTAGATTGACCATTTTGAGGCTGAAACACGATGAATCTTAGAAAACTCAAAACTAAAAAATTTAATGTAGACTTTCTAAAATTTTCAGAAATATAGGTTTCATAGAAATCTAATGAGTAATGAGTTCTCTACAGTAAATCGAATTGGCTGATCAAAACAGCACATCTGAGTGCTGACCAGTTCTGCTCAATGATTATTTTGGAGTAGAAATTGTACGAATCTTGAAAACTCAAAACAAAAAAGTTGAATAAGACTTTCTTAGGTTTCTAGATATATAAATTGAACAAAAATCCCATGAGTAATTAATTTTCTATGATAAATTGAAGTGGCTGCCAGAAACTGAAAATTATGGACTTCTACAGTGAATTGAATTTAAGGTCATTTTTCGACATCAAAACGTAAGATTCTGAAAAACCTTAAAACTGAAAAGTTGAAGGGGGTAAAATAACGTTTTCAGAAAGTATAAAATCACATCAATTGGATTAATAATGAAAGAGGTATCAATAAAAACCTAACCCACTCTTATGCCAATCTACATCAGCCTTCTTCTCAAACACACCCATATCTCACACTTTGAAACGCACACTATACACACACAAACCCTAGCACTTACACATTAGGATCCCTTTAAAACACACCCAAGTTTACAATTTAAAACACCCAAACAAATTGTTAAAATTAGAGAGAAGAGGGTAGGGATATACCTTAAAAATTCTTGCCTTAGGTGCTTCCTTCTCTCTCCCTTTCTCTCTCTAGTTTTCATTCTCTGGCTTTTACATATAAGGAGGCTTGTTGAATTGTCTTTGACGGCTAGAGACTATAATAGGGTATTTATACTAACCCTAGAAAGAATTAAATTTGCTTAAAAAACGCCCTTTCACTTTAGTCACTTCTTTCTAATTTCACCCATAACCTTTAACATTACGAAAATACCCCAATTTAATTAGATTAAGGTAAAAATAAAATTTTATCAGCACCTAAAAGTTCCAGGTGTTACAATTAGACTTGATATGCAACTTGATTCTTTAAAAATCTAGTATTTTATTTCCATATGAAAGTTTATCTTAAGAAGTAAAAAAATTAAAATAAAGTCATAATACATTTGTGATGCCAAATAAGTGGGTTCACAATATAGGTGGAGGTTCCACAAAGAATGCAGTCCAAGTTAGATGTTATGTTTGCTGATGTGGGACAGAGTAAGGATGGAGCAAGGGCAGAGATTAAGGTTTTCCAGACAGAGCGTGAGAAGTGGCAGTGCTGTGAGGTGGTTGCTTGGGGAGAAAGTGGATGTAAGAGGAGTTCTATTCTTTTATCCCAAATGAATTCTCAATCCCCTTATTTATAGGGGTTGAGTGATGTTATCAACCGACACGTGGCGCTCCTTTATAGTGACACATCACCTAGAGGCCCACTGATGCTGGTTCTCCACACACTGTCAGTTCACATATCCATCTGACCTGCTAATCATAGCGTTGCTCTGTCTGTCTAGAAAGGCTGGCCCAGACAGCGCTGTTGTGGCCAGAGAGCCTCCTTGATGTAGCCACCAATCCGAAGCGACAGGGCACCGAGAGATGCTGAGGACCTAACATCGGTTGAGAATGTCCGATGCACGATACACAAATGAACTAGGCACGATGCCCTCTATAGACCTACTCCCGTCTCAGAGTGACTCGAGGGTCATAATTGCTAGGGGTGTCAATTAAAAGCCCCCAGTGCCGGAGCACATAAACTAGTCATGAAGACACCCTAGTGGGATAATATCTTAGAGAGCGAGTGTCACGACCCGAACACACGGGTAGGCCCGCGAGCTTGGCACGTGACCGGCTGCAGACCCAATAGACTCCAACTGAGGCTCTGCCAGGCCAGGCCTTATTCGCTAAAACCAACATATGCTGCAGCGGAAATTAAAACTTCTCCAAACTCTAATTACATGTTCATGTTTTCATTTGAATACAACACTTATACTAAAACTTTTCATAACTCCGACTGCCAACAACTAAAGCTAAACCGACAATCTAAATATTTAGCGACTCATTCCATGTAGCCTCCAAAACTCTGCACCAAATTGTCTCATTCTATGCTCCTCACCATCACCTTACTTTCAACTTGAAATGAGTAAGGGATGCGCTTCCACGTGCTCAGTAAATAACCAATGATTCAACTAGGTGGACCATAGCATGTAGAAAATAACTCACTTTATATTTTAGCCACATTAATAAGTCTAAAATCATAAAGTTGGTAATCATCAGGCAAAACGAAATAGAGTACATGAAACTAAAAACTGAAATAGAAAATCATTAGCACAAAACTCACGAAAACCAGTTCAATCCCAAAATTTGCTCAAACGATATGTTGCGGTCAGTGTACTGGCCCCACTAACTAGGGCCCGAAATTCCTACCCCTTCCTGGGATAAATATTATTATGGACACAAGGACGAACCACAAGCAACTGTATTGTGCATCAATGTACAAGCCCCGTTGACCAGAGCCCGAAATCCAACTTTCTCCCGTGGATATGGGGCACAACAATCGGTTAAGACAAAAACCACCTTTTGGTTCATTGCAAACACAATCACTCATGAAACTATCCACACACCCCTTTTGATAGCTTTCAAAATGTTCAATATCAAATGTCAAAACATTTCAAATCTGATGTTCTATCTCAATCTCTAAACAAAATATCATTTGCATGATGGTCCAGTTTTTTACAAGAAATAAATCACTAAAAGTTTTTCTACAAATTCAACCAAACGTAATTAAGAAGGTCAATGCTGATAAACACCACATTTTTAACAGTAGATAAACATATACTTTATATATAAAAATACTAGTTCAATCAAAGGGTCACTTACTTGACGCTACGCATTCGTCATATCAAAATCTCCGAAGCGACGATCATGCTACTACATCCAAGTCAAGAACCTTCAATGCCATTCTTTTCCTCTTTATATCCCTATACGTGCTTTAACCCGAGAGTGTCATTGGTCAACACCATATCCTTTTCTACTGAAACCTAAATAACAAACCACACGGATGTCATTCGTTGTTGCTCGAGTACGCCTACGTATTAGGTTTCTCTTTAGTGAGTAAAATTTATCCAACCGCCCCTCAACTTTTGTAAAATTACCTATTTGCTCCCGATGCCTAACGTACCATTATCCACCTAGATATAACCAAAAAGAGTCTTTTTAGACACTGATGGTTTTTTTGGACAAGAATGGTCGTTCTGAAAATTTTTCGCTCGGAACCCTAAACTGCTCATTAAATTGAGCGTTAATGCTTATATATGCTCCAAAAATATATCGAAGGACACTGAAAAATGCCACAAAATTTTAGATACTCAAGCGTCACAGTAATTTTAGATCGCTATAAAATTCTAGGCTGAAAATAATTTTGTTTACTATATTAATTTATTCAAAAACCTGTTTTAAAAATAAAATTGTTCGAGACATTTTCCATGTCCCAAAAAATCCCAGAAAATTCCACGTCGAAGATTTCCCAAAAATAAGGGAAGTTTTAGTTTTGCGCTTTGTCTAAATTTGTCCAGAAGAGGTCTTCAAAATAGTTTAAATAAATTGTTGCGATAGTGAAGCGTTACGCGATACACGATCGAGCGCTACACTGTTAATAACGTTAAAAATAGCAAATTACTTTAAAAACTTCCAAAACTTTAAAAACTACCTTCTGTTAGCTATATAAGATTATTGTATAAGTTTCAGAATTTAATAATTCAGTTTACTATTTTAAAATATACCGAAATCTCTTTTACAAATAAAATTAGTTAGCACGCTTCCTGACCTCTGAAAAATCTAAAATTTTTACTGTGTGTAGATCTTACAAAATTAATATACGTTACTCTTTTGAGTTTTGCCCAATTAAATTCCTAAACATATTTTAAAAATTAGAAAATAACTGCTCAAAAAATTTACCATTCTCGACACTTTGAAATTCAAATTAAAACACAAGCTTTCCCTCTCTCGCTACAGCACCTTCTTCTTCATGCAACCCATCAGTCAACTTTTTCCCAAAATACTGTTCACGCAGCCTTTCTTTCCTCTATTTCTCATTTTGTTACACATACACTTCTTGCACACGTACACTAACTATACACTTGCCTTGTAGCTTCCCTACCACCTCACAAATATACACCTCTAATACACACATATGGGGTACAGAACACACTCATTTGAAATCTTTATCTTGCCTTTACACTCACTGCCCCACGGCAGTGAATTTTTCCTCCCCCTTTATTTTTTTCCTTTCATTATCCTTGCCCACTCATATGACTCACTTATACCTTACCTCTACTCCCAAATTCCCATAACTCATTACTGTAACTCCTCATCTCCACTTACAGCTACTGCCGCTTGTTCTCCTCTTGCCAAAACTCATGCTCAAAGACCACTTCTCACATTAAAACACACACAGGTACCCATTACAAGCACTCTTGCACTCCTGGACACACAGTAAACTACACAGAAATACACGCACACTCTCACCACACTCATGCACTTCACAGTTTTACTAACATTGCATACACACCCATATATTTGGCTGTCTTGCAGCCCATGCATTCACCCAATACACGCTACACCCTCACCCACAGAGCATACACTCATGCACGCACTCACGGCACACTATGGCTGTTACTATGGCAGCCCTTCTGCTGTTACTTCCCCTTCCCTTCGTCCCTTTCACTCACACAAAAACTCACTCATTCACGCACAGCCCACATAACCCTCACAACCAAAGTCTCATGTACACAAAATCACCAACATACCCAGACGCCATCACGGCAGCCTGCACCATGCACCATGCTGCCCATGGCAGCTTCTCTTTCCACCTTTTTTCCCACTTCATTACACACACCACCCACGCACACTTCAACACACATTCAACTCAATCAACACCCAACAGCTCAGAAGCTCTGAGACGTGAGGATTCCATTTTGCATTGGTTAGCGCATAGCACTGATTTAATAATACAATGGGGCATTTGGCTTTCTTAGTCGTAAATCAGATTCGTATTGTAGCCATGGTTCTTGTCCCTAAATCACGTCGCCCCCCTCAATAGCTGGTAAATGGCAATACAGGCTTTGTCCATGAATGACCCTAGTCATAGTTAACAACACGACTGCTGTCATTGCAACAACCAACAGTAAGCCTTAAAAATCTTGTACTTATCAAAGCTAGTCTGGCTTACGCTAGGGTTAGTCATCTTAGAGCTTGGATAAATGTCTGATGCTAGATGGTGTTTAGCAGTTCGCATTTATCCCTTCCCTTCATTCAAGCCCCATCTAAGCAAATCCAATGAATAGATTTCAACATGACAGTCATAAGGATGCACCTCTAGCAAAAATGCTGATGCCAGAGAAAGTGGTGTTCGTGGTCGACGTGGAGGTGGCACAAGGAATGCAGTCCGAGTCAGATGCCAAGTATGTTGATGTGAGACACAGCAAGGGCGGAGCAAGGGCAGAGACCAAGGGCTTCCCAGACAGAGCCTAAGGGTGGCAGTGCTGCGAGGGCGATGGCGATGGCGTAGGGTGAATACACGACGACAGTCACAGTCCGATGGTTAGGTCCAGAGTTTGGGTCCTGTATGTTTCTTTCTCTAGGATTCTAGAGTGAGAAAGTGAAAGTGTTCTAAAAATGTCCAAGTCTAGAAAATGTTCTCCCCTCCAAATGAGTTCTCAAGACCACTATTTATAGATGTTGAGATGATGATGTCATCACGCGACACGTGGCACTCCCCGGGAGTGACACGTCACCTAGGGGTCCACAGCTGTCGGTGCTCCACGGACTGTCGAATTGCATATTCACCCGGCCTGCCCTGCACAGTGTCGCTCTGTTTGTCAGGAAAGATTGGTTCCCACAGTGTCGGTGTGGCCAGAGAACCCCCTTGATCTAGCCTCCAATCCAAGCCCTTGCAGAGTCCCACTGGCCTAGCAGTGGTGGGGAAGACCCGACGCCCAACTGCCAGGCAGACTAGGCGTGATGCCCTCCGAAGACTTGCTCCCGTCTCGGAATGACCCAGGGGTCATAGTCCATAGGGGTGCCGACGCGAGCCCCCAGTGCCGGAGCACATAGGCCAGTCACGAAGACATCCTGACGAAGATAGTGTCCTGAAGGAGTCGCCTATCCCGCTGCTGCGAAGGGTTCTCGTGCCGGAGCACCACGAACGGAGCCCCCAGAATGAAGACGGCGATGGCTTTGAGGTTGTGAGTCCATCCCACAGTTGATTGTGCCTGCGATGGCTTTAAGGATGTGAGCCCATCCCGCAGTGATTGTGCCGGCGATGGCTTTAAGGTTGTGAGCCCATCCCGTAGTTGATTGTGCCGACGTGGCTTTAAGGTTGTGAGCCCATCCCGTAGCGAGGGGTCCTCGTGCCAGAGGACTACGAACGAAGCCCCTCAGAAGCATGCAACATGATTGTGGCGCATGGGCGCGTCGACTACTGTCGCGAGACAATACCTGGTGCCGGGGTATGTATCGTGAGAGTGGCACATGGGGGCAGAGACAAACGTCGCAAAGACAATACTTGGTGTCGTGGGCACGTGTCATGGAAGTGGCGCCCATGCGCGGCGACGAACTTCGCGAAGCAATACTTGGTGTCGTGGGTACGCATCATGAGAATGACGCAAGGGCGCAGGCGACGAACGTCACGGAGATATACTCGGTGCTGGGGCACATGTTATGGAAATGGCGCATGGGCGCAGCGACGAACGTCGCAGCGACAATACCTGGTGTCGTGAGCACATATCATGGAAATAGCGCATGCATGCGGCGACGAACGTCGCGGAGCAATACTTGGTGCCGGGGGCACGCATCATGAGAATGGTGCAAGGGTGCAGGCGACGAACGTCGCGGAGATATACGTGGTGCCGGGGCACATTTTATGGAAGTGGCGCATGGGCGCGGCGACGAACGTCGCAGAGACAATAGTTGGTGCTTGGGCATATGTCGTGAGAATGATGCAAGGGCGCAGGCGACGAATGTCACGGGGATATACTTGGTGTCGGGGGCACGTATCATGAGAATGGAGCACGGGTGCGGCGACGAACGTCACAGAGCAATACTTGGTGCCTGGGGCACGCATCATGAGAATGGCACAAGGGCACAGGCAACGAACGTGGCGGGGATATACTTGGTGTCGGGGGCACGTATCATGAGAATGGCGCACGGGTGCAACGACGAACGTCGCGGAGCAATACTTGGTGCCGAGGGCATGCATCATGAGAATGACACATGCGCACGGTGACAAACGTCACGGAGCCGGCGCACGGGCGCGTGTCGGGTGTCCTAAAGACGGGATGTGAGCTGAGTGTATCTCTCATAATAAGATAATGAATGCAACATGTAGTAATGACAAAGTTGGGAGTGATTGTATGCGGTCGTCGGCGACGGGTCATTCGATGGTAGTGCGCGACTTTGGGCGATGGGCATTGTGGGAGCGGCATGCTGTTCACGGACGACGGACATCATGAGGTTGAGGCACGACGGACGTAGCGAGGTTGATGGACGATGGGCCTCGCGAGGTTGGTGGACGACGGATGTCGTGAGGTTGATGCACGACGGACGTCGCGAGGTTGGTTTATGAATGTCCGTAAACATCGTGGAGGTGCAAAGACTCGAGAAAACAAGTTTGCACGGGAGGGGAGGCCATAGGCCAAAGATTGGGGGAAGGCCAAGGCCACCACCCCTGGGGAGGCCGACCCCTTGGTGAGGCCGAGGCCGACCTTAAGGGGTGGCCAAGGCCAATGGCCAACTCCCATGAAGGGAGGCCAAGGTCACTCCCCCTTTCGGTGAACTTCGGGCCCACCGATGGTAGGTGTTTTGATAAGCGATGACGAATCCGGAAGTTGTGTCGTGACGAGCGTGTTGCCAAGAATCGTACCCACATGACGAACAAAGTGCCAAAGTCACATAAAGAGCGTACGGAGTGAACAAAGTGCGAAAGGGACTTTGCACGAAAAGTGAAGAACCAGGGGGGAGGCCAAGGCCGACCCCATGGCCTTTGGTGAGGCCGAGGCCGACCCATGGGGTTGGCCAAGGCCTTTGCCCCTTGACCCTGTCGTTCCGGTTGCTCCATCGATCGATGTTTTTGGCAAAAAGGTGCTCGGGTGGTCGCGGCGCGACGAATGTGCTAGCGTCAGTGACGTTGACGTAAAATAAATGGTGACAAAGTTGCACGTGAGGCGTGTGAAGCAAAGAATGCACGTGACTTGGGCACGCGCACTTTGACCAGTTCGAAGCATTGAAGAATTGACTGTTGACAATGTCGACGTGTTCACGTGAAATGGGACCCCTAGTGGTCCCTTGGGTATGACCAGAATAGGTTGGGAACAAATGCATAACAGTAGATGAGATATGTCCACAGAAAAGGATCTAAGGCTTACCGAAACTACTATTGGTCGCTGGAAAGTTGTCGGAGAATCCATTTTCAAGCTTTCTTCTATCTCCTGAAATCTCCTTCTATCAGGCGCTAGGTTGAGTCTGACGGCTAAGGGTGGCTGCCATACTTGTGTCTTATATATAAATACGTGAGATGAAACCCTAGTTAGAATTTGCAAGAAAAACCTACATGCCCATTTGTTGCTAAAACTCTGTTCCCAACCTATTTCTGGTCGCATCCAAAGGCCCACTGAGGGTCCATTGTGCATGACACGTCGGCACAAATATTCAACGCTTCCAACCAGTCAAAACGTGTACTTCTCACTTTCTCTACGTGACTTCATCACCAAGAAACTCATCCTTGCGCGACTGCTCATCACGCACCAACCCTGTCAACACACCTTGACGCTTGCCCAAGGAAGTGGGCCTTGGCCTTGCCCATGGGGTCGACCTCGGCCTCCCCTTGGGGGTCGGCCTCGGCCTTCCCTCAAGGTTGGCCTTGGCCTTTCCCTAAAGGTTGGCCTTGGCCTTTCCCTAAAGGTTAGCCTTTGCCCTATCTCCTTAGCACCTGCACTACTCTTCAAGGGACTGGACATCACTTCGCGACTCCCATTGTGACGGACGTCATTCCACGATTCGCATCGCGACGGACGTCACTACGTGACCCCCGTAGCGCGGACATCGCTCCGCGACTCCGTTGTGCAAACGTCACTCCGCGACCCCCGTCGCATCGGACATCACTCCGTAACCTCTGTCACCGGACGTGACTCCGCGACCCCCGTCGTCGTCATCCGGGCACCGCACTCCAATACTCCGCAGTGCCATGCGCAGCGCCACTAATACAGTCGCGCCCCCCCAGCTCCTTGTCATATTATCGTGCCCCTGGCACGGCACCTCACTCACTCTACCGCGCCATGTGCCGCGTCACTGATACAATCGTACCCCTTGCTCCTTGTCACATTACCATGCCCCTGGCACGGCACTTCACTCACTCCACCGCGCCATGCGCTGCGCCACTGATACAGTCGACCCCCCAGGCTCTCTGTCACAAAGTCGTGCACTCGGCACCATATGCACTTTAATGCGCCCATGCGCCACAATCATGTAACATGCCCCCTGGGCATCACACTCATTCACCACACCATGCGCCCCCGCCATGGGCGTGGAACATGCTTCGACCCACTCTCTAGAGTGTGCAGTTTCATGGAAGTTAGGGGGTCTAAGTTGTGATGACCCCGAATCGTTAATCACCCAATTCATATTTTTCAATAAATCACAACGCAATCTCAATTAGATTACAGGACCCAAATGGCTGATGTTATATCTTCAACACAAGTACAAATAATCCCAATCAGATTACAAGACCAACAAATAAGTTCAAAGATTTCTAAACTCCAAAATTGCGAGTCCCGTTCACATCCCCGCTTGAACATGCTCATCAAAATAATCATCTGCATTGGAAAGGTAAATGGTGGGGGGTGAGCTGGGTAGCCCAGTAAGTGGAATAATCATATCACCATAGGATCAGAATCAAACACGGTAAACAATTTTAGGATCAGTCAAAATATTCGACACCCAAACCTTCAAAGCAACCATGGCTTAGTACTCTGAACAATTAGTAAACCAATTCAATATCCAAGTTGCACATCAAACATAACACTTTAGCATCTTGCCTCCGGTATCCTCAAAGAGATCCGCCAAAGCTCAGCTGTATCATAACATACCATGCACATAGACAAATCACTGGAGCACTGTCATTAATCAAAAGTACTTAAGCCACGTCCCGAAAACATATTTCAAAAACAAGATATTTACCAACCTCCCAAACAAAGCATTTCAGCAAGATTTCAGAACAACAGTGTTTAGGAGTACGAGGAACGTTAAGAAATAACCACGTGGTATAGAAGAATAGTGATATGTAATTTCCCTTACTTAAATCACGAAGAATCCACTTATACCATTGCTCGCAATCAGGCCCTATGATTCATTTTTCATCTTTTCTCCCTCTTTAGTTGTCTACCTACTGATAAAAGTCAAAGATAAAATAACTTGAAAAGATCAAGGGCCTATTTATAGAAATTTCTAGGAAGAACTAGGTGTAAAGAAACACGACATGGAGAGACAAGGCTATGCCACCTAGCAAGCACGACAATGCTAACCAGAGCACGACAAAGCTTGAAGCACGAGGTGGCAAAATAAGGATGTGCCACCTAACAAGCACGACAGTGCTAACCAAAGCACGACAAAGCTCCAAGCACAAGGTGGCAAAACAAGGATGTGCCACCTAACAAGCACGACAATGCTAACCAAAGCACGACAAAGCTTGAAGCAGGAGGTGGCAAAACAAGGATATGCCACCTAACAAGCACGACAATGCTAACCAAAAGCATGACAAAGCTCGAAGCACGAGGTAGCAAAACAAGGTTGTGCCACCTAACAAGCACGACAAAGCTAAGGAAAGCACGACAAGGCTAAGGAAAGCACGACAAGGCTTGAAGCATGACGTGTCGCAATACTATGTTGACACGTCACAAGCATGACAATGATAGGTAGCATGAAGTGTCGATCAGAGAAGTAATGAACACTGAGTCCTCAATAAGCACGAGGTGTCACGATTGTGCGAAGACACCTAACAAGCACGACAATGTCAATCCTAATTTTCACTTAAAATCATCATTAATTTTTTCCTCAATCCAACAAGTAATATTTGAGCACCTCTAAAATTTTGGGGTGTTACAACTTTCGTCCTTAACACTTGGTCGCGACGGTCTAGAATCTCAACTGGTTACTCTTCATAGGAAAGGTCCTCCCAAACTAACAAGGGCTCGTACGGCACAATGTTTGTCGGATCGTAGACGTACTTCCTTAGAATCGAGACATAAAAAACATTATGAACGTGCAAAAGTTCTGGCGGCAATGCCACTTTGTAAGTCACCGAACCGATCCTTTCCAAAACTTCGAATGGCCCGACAAACCTAGGGCTAAGCTTGCCCTTTCTACCGAAACGAATCACTCCCTTCCAAGGTGAAACCCTCAAAAACACGTGATCACCCACCTCAAATTCATGTGTGCGATGACGATTAGACGTATAACTGCGTTGTCTGTCCTGAGCCGGTTTGAGACGTTCCCAAATCAAATCAACTTTTTGAGTGGTCAACTGCATCAACTCTGATCCCAATAATCATCTCTCTTCTACCTCATCCCAAAATAGAGGTGTCCTACACTTTCGTCTGTACAATGCCTCAAACGGCGCCATGTGAATACTCACTTGATAACTGTTGTTATATGCAAATTCAACCAAAGGAAAATGACTATGCCAACTACCACCAAGGTTTAGTGCACAAGCTCTCAACATATCCTCTAGTGTCTGAATGGTAAGTTTGGACTGTCCATCTGTCTACAGATGATAAACAGTGCTAAAACAAAGGTCGGTGCCCATAGAGTTTTGGAAGCTCCTCTAAAGTTCAAAGTGAAATGCGGATCTCGATCTGACACTATGGATAATGGTACACCATGCAACCTAACAATCTCATCAATATATAATCGAACTAACTCAGATAAAGTGTTGTTGTTCGGATTGGAAGGAAATGCACAGTCTTAGTCAATCTATCAACGATAACCCAAATAGTGTCAAAACCTTTACTGGTTCTCAGTAAGCCTCCCACAAAATTGGTTGTCACATGTTCCCACTTCTACTGCAGAATCTCAAGTGGCTGAAGTAGTCCGCTAGGCTTCTGATGCTCCATCTTCACTTTTTGACAAACTAAACAATGAGATACAAATTCCGCTATACCCGACTTCATGCCACTCCACCAGAAATGCTCTTTAAGGTCATGATACATTTTTGTTCCTCCCGGGTGAAAAGAAAAACTAGTACTATGAGCGTCAGACAGTAAATCCCTCCTCAAGGTTAAATTAGTTGGAACACAAAGTCTCTTACGAAACCAAACCACCCTGTGCTCGTCAATTCTGAACTCAGATTGCTTTCCAACGTTAAAATTCTCAATGATGTGAGCTATACCTGAATCTCCATCTTGGGCTTGATCCTACTAATCAAAGTAGGCTGTACCTGTAATGCTGCCAAGTATTCTCTACCATCTTGCCATCTAATCTCAAGATCCAAATTCATCATATCCTCCAATAGTTGAGGCTGACAAGTAATCAATGATGCTAAGTTTCCGGTGCTCTTCCTACTGAGCGCATCGGCCATAACATTCGCCTTACCAGGGTAATAATGAATCGAACAGTTATAATCTTTCAAAAGCTCCAACCAACGTCTCTATCTATGTTCAGCTCCCTTGGGGTGAGAATATACTTAAGAATTTTATGATAAGTGTAAATCTCACAGGTCTCACCACACAAGTAGTGTCTCCATATGTTCAAAGCAAAAATCACAGCCGCTAATTTGAGATCATGAGTGGGATAGTTCTGTTCATAAGTTTAAGCTATCTAGAAGCATAAGCAATCACCTTACCATGTTGCATTAAAACACACCCCAAGCTTTTCTTCGAGGCGTTGCTATAAATAAAAAAACCTCTGGAACCAGATGGTAAAGTCAATACCGGTGCAGACACTAACCTCTTCTTTAGTTCTTGGAAGCTAGTTTCACATTCTTCGCTCCAAACAAACCGGGTGTTTTTCTTAGTCAATTGAGTTAAAGGCACAGTAATTTTTGAAAAGCCTTCTACAAATCGACGGTAGTAGCCTGCCAATCACAAAAAGCTTCGTACCTCTGTAACAGTATTAGGTCTCTGCCAGTTAATCACCGCTGCAATCTTAGAGGGGTCAACAGTTATTCCATCCTTAGACAACACGTGTCCTAGAAATGTAGCCTGTTCAAGCCAAAACACACATTTCGAAACTTAGTATACAGTTTATTATCTTTCAAAGTCTGCAACATAACCGCGATTGCTCACGATGCTCTCCTCCGATAAGCGGTTCTGGTTCGTGTTCCCAAATCTATCCTAACTCTTGTCTATTGAAACCTAAACAATAAACCATACATATATTATTTATTGCCGCTCAATCATGCCTAGGTACTAAATTTCTCCTAAGTGGGCAAAATTATCAAAATACCCCCAACGCCTAACGTACCGTTACACACCCAATACAACTCAAAACATCCTTTTTTAAACAACTAGGTGAGATTTTTAAACAAAAATGACCTTTTTGGGAATTCTCCGTTCGGAACCCTAAACCGCTCCTTAAATTGAGCGCTAAGGTTCCTATTTCAAAATATATTCAAGCGACACCAAAATGGCACAAAATTTCAGAAGCTTAAGCTCTTCAGTGTGTTTAGACCACTGTAAAATTTTTCGGCTAAAAATAATTTTGTTTGCTTTATCAAACAATTCGAAAGGCTGTTTTCAAAATAAAATCATTTCAGGCCTTCGTCATGCCCAGAAAAATCCCAGAAAACTCTTATGTCGAAGGTTTTGGAAAACTAATTGGAGTTTTAGTTTCGCACTTTGCCCAAATATGCTAAGAAATTTCTTAAAAGGTCTTGGGCAATGGACTTCTATGTAATTCTAGAAACAATATTTTTCAGCAAACCCAAGTTTTGTAGATTGACCATTTTGAGGAAGAAACATGACGAATATAAAAAAACTCAAAACTAAAAAGTTAAAGTAGACTTTTTAAGGTTTTCATAAATATAAAGTTCATAAAAATCCAATGAGTTATGTCTTCTCTACAGTAAATCGAAGTGACGGATCAAAACAGTACATCTCTGTACATACCAGTTTTGTTCAATGACTATTTTGGATCAGAAATACTATGAATCTCGGAAAACTCAAAACTAAAAATTTGAAGAGGACTTTCTGAGGTTTCTAGAAATATAAATTTCACAAAAATCCCATCAAAAATTATTGTTTATGATAAATCAAAGTGGCTGCCAGAAACCAAAAATTCTGAACTTCTACAATGAATTGATTTTAAGGTCGTTTTTCAATGTGCAAACGTGGGATTCTGAGAAAACTCAAAACTAAAGCCTTGAAGGAAACGCAACGAGTTTTCAAAAAGGGTAAAATCATCTCAATAGGATTTGAAATAAAGGAGATATGAAAAAAATCCTAACCTACTCTTATTCTGCACTACAGCAGCCTTCTTCTCAATTACCACCAAAAGCTACCAATTTCACACCAAAAATGTGACGACCCAATTCAATATCATCAACACAATTACAACAGTCTTCCATTAGATTAAAAATATTTCTAAAACTCCAATTCAAATTTTCAATCACCCAATTCATAATTTTCAATAAAATCACAACGCAATCACAATCAGGTTACAAGACCCAAGCAACCGATATTATATCTTCAAAACAATTACAACAATATCCCATCAGATCACAAGCCCTAAAAATAGGTTACAAATAATTCTAAGACTCCAAAATTGCAAGTCCCGCTCACATCCCCCGCTTGCATATACTCACAAAAATAATCATCTGCACTTGAGAGGTAAAGAAAGGATTGGGGGGGGGGGGGGGGGTGAGCCGGGTAGCCCAGTAAGTGGAATAATCAAAGCACCATAGGATTAGAATAAAACACGCTAAACAATTCAACATCAGTCAATATATTTGACAGTCAAACCGTCAACACAACCGTGGCTTAGTACCGCGAACAATTAGTAAACCAATTCAATATCCAGGTTGCACATAACACTTCAGCATCTTGCTTCCGGTATCCCCAAAGGGATCCGCCAAAGCTCAGTTGTATCATAGCATACCATGCACATAGACAAATCACTGAAGCACTGTTATTGATCAAAAGTACTTAAGCCACGTCCCGAAAACATATTTCAAAAACAAGATATTTACCAACCTCCAAAACAAAGCATTTCAGCAAGATTTCAGAACAACGGTGTTTAGGAGTACGAGGAACGTTAAGAAATAACCACGTGGTACAAAAGAATAGTGATATGTAATTCCCTTTACCTAAATCACGAAGAACACACTTATACAATTGCTCCCAATCAGGCCCTATGATTCCTTTTTCATCTTTTCTCACTCTTTAGTTGTCTACCTACTGACAAAATTCAAAGATAAAATATCTTCAAAAGATCAAGGGCCTATTTATAGAAATTTCTAGGAAGCACGAGGTGCAAAGAAACACGACGTGGCGAGACAAGGCTATGCCACCTAGCAAGCACGACAATGCTAACCAAAGCATGACAAAGCTCGAAGCACGAGGTGGCAAAATAAGGATGTGCCACCTAACAAGCACGACAATGCTAACCAAAGCACGACAATTATTCGTAATTGTTTTTTGTTGTTTATCTGTGATTTTTCTTCTGAAAATTCTGATTTCCTCTGAAAATTCCGAATGCTGACTTGTGTCATTATGACTATTGTTATTGGAATCTGAATTGCTTTCGGTGATTGAGCTTGTGTTAATGCTCATCGATATTGTTGATTTTTCTGTGTTGACTTGGGTTTCCGTTCTGTGGGAGGGCGTAATAAGGCTGGTTTGAATCCTACAGAAAAAGTAGGCTAGTACCCAAGTGAACTAGTATTTTGGTACATCATGCATGTGTACACTCTGTTAGCGTGCCGGAATGGCATTGCAATCTCCCATTATCAACATTGATTTTTGATTTTCTTTATTCTGTATATTGCCGTGACTGCTTCGGTAATGACTGGAAAGTATTCTCTGAAATAATTTGTGCTTGGGTTGAAATCCCTTGAGAAATTCAGTTTATCATGAAAAGAGCTGTCTCAGATGATCTATGTACATTTAAAATATCTCGAGAAAACTTTGTTGTATTTTGAAGATGATCTTTTATTAATCGTTCTGGAACCCATCATGGCTATTATTGTCTATTTTGGTATCTGTTTATGTGAATTTTGATCATTTTGAGAATCATTGAATTTTTGACCGTGTGTGAGGGTGCCACGGATAAGTGGTTTTGTGAGTATGTTGGTGGAACCTTATATATATTAAGCTCACATATGGGTGGAATTGGGGGTTTTTCAGTGTGTTGGGAGGTGTATCAGTGTGTTTTAGTGTGTGCCGTGAGGGTGCGTGAGTGTGTGTTCTTGATCCGTGGGTGTTCATGTGTGTGTAATGGTGGATGTATATATATGTTTTATTGTGTGGATGGTGGGTTACGATAAATTAAGGTTAGGTATAGATGTTAGAAAGTGGATTGGTGTGTGATTCTGGGGGTTGTATGTATGAAGTGGTTTTCGGCAGAAGGAAGAAGAGAGTGTGTGCAGCTGAGGTGCTTTAGTGTGTGTTTTAATCCAAATAGTAACTGTTTTCGTTACTAAAAAGGGGGTATTATTTTGGTAATTTTTCATGAATTTCTAAAAATAATTAGGATCCAAATTAGATGAAGACCAAAACTGTAACTCCCAATGTTTTTACGAGACCTACGCTCTGGAATTTCCTTGAGAATTTTCAGAGTTTGCGAAGAGCGCTAAATTGGAGTACCGATTAAAGAAATTTATCGGATTATTTAGCATAGCAAACGAAGCAGTTTTGATTTCAAAATTTTAGGAAAATCTTATGTTACTGATATAATTTATATTCTAAAATTTTGTGCCATTCAGAGGCCGATAGTTTTTTTTCGCGGAACTGGCCTTTTGGCGCTCGGTCCGGACACCGGTTCAGGATTTTCTGGCAAAAATTTTCTAAAAGACTTTTTAGTACATAAATGATATCGAGATGCTTAAAATAGCGGTTTAAGATGTTTTTTGAGATTTATTCGGTGCCAGAAACCCTCAGGGGTGTTTTAGTAATTTACCACCCCGAAGGGATATTTTGGTAATGTTACCTATAAGAGGTATTTTGAAGTAAATTTACATACAATAAGATTATTTTAGTGACTTTGCTTATGGAAAAGTCATTTTGAGAATTAAAGTGTAACGAGGGTATTTTGGTAATTTGTCCTCCCGAGGGGGTATTTTGGTAATTTTACAAGCAAAAGGTATTTTGTGTAAATTAACATACAATAAGGTTATTTGGGTGATTCTACTTACGAGTAGACCGTTTAGGTGATTTAAGTCTGATAGGGGCATTCTGGTAATTTTACACCTCAGGGGCGCTTTGGTTATTTTACACCTCAGGGGCGCTTTGGTTATTTTACATACGCGGTGCGAGGGGTTCATTTTGGGAGTATGTGTGAGTTCGTATTAAGTTATACTTTTGTTCTATAGGCTGTATTCTAATGGTTCGATTATTCCGTTTGGGTTAAAATTAAAGACTTCCGGTTAGGATAATTTAACTGCGGATCCAGGTAAGAGATTCTATCTGAACCTTGGGTAAGGACTTCCGTCCGAACCCTTATTTTGATAACTCGTACTTGTAAGTACTCTTTTCAATTACTTATGACTAATGTCGAACTCTGAAGTATGCATTGATATCAGCATGTTCTTGTCCAGAAAACCCTAATATTGAATCTGGATCGATTATTTGAAAATCTTGTGATGCTCGCCTGTTATTGTGTGCTAGGCAGATTTGACAATTGTCTGTATCCGTTCTTTCGGATTGTTGTGCTTAAAAATCGATAATTATTCGTAATCGTTTTTGTTGTTTATCTATAATTTTTCTTCTGAAATTTCTGATTTCCTCTAAAAATTCCGAATGCTGACTTGTGTCATTATGACTATTGTTATTGGAATCTTAATTGGTTTCGGTGATTGAGCTTATGTTAATGCTCATCGATATTGTTGATTTTTCTGTGTTGACCTGGGTTTCTGTTATGTGGGAGGGCGTAATAAGGCTGGTTTGAATGCAGTAGGAAAAGCAGGCTAGTACCTAAGTGGACTAGTATTTTGGTACATCATGCATGTGTACACTTTGTTAGCGTGCCAGAATGGCATTGCAATCGCCCAGAATCAACATTGATTTTCGATTTTCTCTGTTCTGTATATTGCCGTGACTGCTACGGTAATGACTGGAAAGTATTCTCTGAAATAATTTGTAATTGGGTTGAAATCCCTTAAGAAATTCAGTGTATCATGAAAAGAGTTATCTCAGATGATCTGTGTACGTTTGAAATATCTCGAGAAAACTCTGTTGTACTTTGAAGATGATATTTTATTAATCGTTCTGGAACCCATCATGGCTATTATTGTCTATTTTGGTATCTGTTTATGTGAATTTTGATCATTTTGAGAATCATTGAGTTTTTGACCGTTTGAAGTATTCTGGAAATCTTTGTCAGTTGGATTCTTGGAATCATTTTGTAATCCTGTTGGTAGTCCTTGTACGACCTTACTGAGCTCTGAAAAGCTTACCCTCCGTTTGATTCCCTTCTGTAGGTGACGATAAGTTATAGCAGATTCGGGAATGGGTTAGAGTCTGTGTGAGCTTTCGGTGAGCCGCAATTTAAGTTTAAGCAGTCGTGTAAGCCTGTATTTGAAGAATTTAAGATGGTGTCAGATAAAATGTTTTGAAGTATGTGTTAGTGAATAGACGTAACAGGTTTGATGTGATCCGGTAGGTTAACGACCCGAGAGTTCGGGGCGGTGGAGCTCCGGATTTTCGGGGGCTTTACAGTTCAGACACAGGTTTGAAATTTTCGGGCCAAATTCCCTGAATTTTTTTGCTCAAAAATGACTTCAAAATGCTTAAAATAGAATTTTAATGCATTTTTGAAAATTTTTCCAATTTCGTGAATCCCATAGGGTATTTTGGTCAATTGCTGTCCAAAGGGGTATATTGATAATTTCCCTATAAAAATTTTTGACGGACTTTTTGCTTCAGAAACGGATGAAATACATCTAAAAAGTGGTTTGGAAGCAGTTTTGGGGTGTTGGTGGTGTAGCGGCCATTAGGGGATATTTTGGTAATTTGCCATGTTGGCTCTAAAATTTTAAGAACACGCATTGTTAAACGTCCAGAATGGTGGAAAGTGAGGAATTGTATTAATACGTCTAAAATAGGAAGGGGAAGAATAAATAGTGCGTATATATTTGAATAATGTCTAACGAGTGGGGTATTATTTGACTAGGTGATGCCGCTCATTGCGATCAGAGGTTGCGAGTTGCTTTGGCTATAAACCATGAGGTAAGAACAATGCAGTTATGATATGCTAATTCATTGTTTCAATTAGCATGCCATGTTGATGACGTTTTTGTTATATGCTTGTTGTTATGACTTGACACCTGTAGTCATTGTGACTGGTATTCGTTTATTTGAATTATGTTGTTGGGACTTAAGGTAAAATAATTTTCCTTAGTCCGTCTCATTGATGAGGTTTGGTAAGAATAATTCGTGTCCTAGTGTGTTATGATTCAATTCGTTTAGCCTACCTGACAGTTAGTGATGAAATGTCGGCTATTAGTAATTGTCGACAATTACTAATAGCCGACATTTTTCTTGATTGAGAACGTTATTGAGGACTTGTGGTTAAATTTCTCCTGACTTCGTCCTGTTGTTGATTAATGATGTTCTGTAGACATGGATGCGTTGTTGTGGTGTAATGTCGGGACTTATTGGTAATTGAAATTTTTCCTATTTAAGAACGTGTTGAGGGCTTGTGGCAAATTTCTCTAGAGTCCGTCCAGTGGTTGTTTGGTGATGTTATGTAGAGATTGTTGTGTGGTGGTTATGAGATGTCAATAATTATTGATAACCGATATTCCTCTTATTTAAGAGTGATGTTGAGGACTTTTGGTTAAATTTATCCCGAGTTCGCCCCGTTGATGTTGAATTCCTATTGTTATGCTGACACACCGGTTGATCTTTTGACCCAGTATCTTCCGTTTGGGTTATGCTGTTGACGACATAAAGTGAAATAATTTTTCCTTAGTCTGCCCCCTTGATGAAGCCTTGCAATTTTAGCTATAATGCGGTTAGGGATAGACACTTTTTGTGAGCTCCCTTCTTGATGACAACATGTCTTTTGATTATTTGAAACTGGGATAAACATCCTATATAATGGATGTCAAAATGAGGAGGAAAGCTTGTGAAACATGATCACTGGCCAAAAAGGATGTATCACGCTCGAGTCGAGTTCGTCGTGTGTGGTCAAGTCCAGTCTGTCATGTCTGCATTGCATTTGATTTTATTTTGATGTTAATGATTTTAATGACTTGTATTTCGTTGATGATTATTATTCTTTCGAGACCTTCGAATCACTTGTACACATCACTCTTCGTGTTGTCTTTACTGGGCTATTGATGCTCATTCCTTATGTTGTGTTGTGCAGGTTATAAGATTGACCAAGGAGAATCCTAGGAAGGGAAAGGAAGAAAAAACTAGAAAAGATGAGCGACGTGATAAGTTGAGCAAGGTGAGACAAGTTAAAAAAAGGTAAGGTTGAGCTATGGGGTACGTTAAGAGGAGCTACATGGTTACAGTCATGTATTATGTTGTAGTGTTCACGTTGCTTAAGGACTTGAAAGTTTTCCGCTATAGTATGATGTATGCTTGTAAGAAGAATTTTTTTAAGGATGCTTTATGGAGCGTTTAATGGTGTGTGAAGTTGTAGTTGCTCTGTATTCTGCAATGGGTTGATTGTGATTATGATCGCCAACCTAGTGATGTCACCAGAGTTGAGGGCGTCGCAAGTTAGTATCAGAATTTTGCCATATGATTCTGTAGACTTTTAAAGTGCCTGGTGGGATGCCGAAGTTGTCAATGAGATGATTAGAACACGAATTTTGATACCTTGGTTGAACTACGATGATGGTTGAGATATGTGGGCCGTGGTTGGTTAAGGCATATATATTATGACCTCAACATTCCTGTTATTGTCGTAAGAAATGGAAAAAAGAGCTGGTTGACCTAGTTTTAGAAGGGTGGCTTGGTGATGATAAGATTGCGGAGCCGGATCCTGAAAAGGACTCTGATGAGAATGTAGATAAGATAAAACTTGAGTTGAAGGAACGGGATAAAGGTCTGGTAGGAATTGAATAATGGACCTAGTGAATATATGGATGAGGTTGAACACTTTTATGGTGTAAACATGGAATGAAGAAATGAGGAGTCGAGGGCGAGAGTGAGTAGAATTTTGATGAACTTTGAAAGGGAAAGCACTTCTAAGTGATGGGAAAATATGGACAAATCGACAAGTCAGTTTGAGTCCCAAATTAGCGGTATCAACTAAATGACAGTGGGATTGAAAGATGAATAAGAGGACAAGAAGTGAACATTGAACTAGATCTTAATGGAGATGATGGAAATCAGTATGCGGATTGTCCAAAAGGTATGATAGAATGCTCGTGATTGCCCTCATGATAGGGCTATACCTGAAGATGGGAAACACTTGATTCTAAGTGAGTCATTGAAGCCTAGAATTATTGAAAGAGTGTTATGGCTTCTCCTAGATTGACGGTTGTACAAGTAGGAGTGGAGTCCGCTTTTGCAATTGGACCTAAAGTTATTATTGAGAAGAAGAATGGCCATGCAGAACTAGCATAATTGAAATACTATCGTACGAAAAGGTCGTTTAATGGTGAAAACCATTAGTTGTTTGAGCGTGAAAGTTGATATTATGGTGCATAATTTTAAAAAAAAATCGTATTACTCTTTCATCAATAGAAGTGGTTTTGATGAAAGTCAAGGACGTAAGTAGAAGGTATAATACAGGAGTTGCATTAGGTCGAGAAGACCTTGAGAAAGAGCTTGTTGGACTTCTACAAAAGGTCGTAGAAGATCTAATGGGACAGCCGATGTCTACTGGCACAACAGTCTCGATAAAAGAATAAAATGAATGTAGATCTCGAGACTTTCAGGATGTCTGCTCTGGTGAAATCCTACGGGATGGAAATGGTCTGGTGTGGATAGCTATGTGAACTTGAGAGATGGAGAAGGCAGTAAGGTAATAAGATATGGGAAAGACGTCAAAAAGATGATTTTTGCCGACCATATATATAAGTGGAGTTACAAGATGTTAAGAACAGGCAAAACAAGTTGAAGAGAGTAGCCTGTTTAGCCTACATATCCTGGAGTAGGTGCAGCTAACATGTTGATGATAAGTATTTTCTGCTTAAATTGCAGAGTAACTTGGAGACATATTTCTCATGTTAAAGTAGAAGGATAGAAAGGTGGAAAAGCATATCAAGAAATTTTGTGAGTTGGCCTATTTTGCCTTCATCAAGTGATGAGAGAAAATTTGAAAGGCTATGGAGGGTTCGACGGGGAATTGCTATGTAGGTAGTAGAAAAACCAAGTAGTGGAGGCAAAGAATAAAGACGTCTGGGAAGAAAGAAAAGAGAGACGACAGAAAAGAGGTTGAATCCAGGATCGAAATTGGAAAACTAAAAAGAATTTTAAGAAGCAAGTACATGATAAACAGTAAGGACAAAGTTCCTGACAAAGAAGAAGAGATATAAAATGTAGATGGTGAGAATTGGGGCACGAGGTTGTAGATGGTGTTAAGGCAATTGAAGCATGTCTTACATATGGGAGCAAGTCACCGGGCTAATACGCAAGATGAATCAAAAGGGTTGTGTCAAATTTTAATAGCCAGCGCACATTGTAAGGAGGTGCTCTAAAGAAGGGTGATGGTCATTGAAGTAAAAAGAAAAGAGGGTTTATGAGACTATGTATCGATTGTTGGAGTTGAATAAAGTGACAGTCAGGAGTAGATATTCATTGCCTGATATAGATGACATGTTGATCAGCTGTAGGGTTCTAAGTGTATTCTTTCTGTGATTGACTTTACAATGGGTCATCACAAGTTAAGGATAAAGAAGGATGAAGTTGTCAAGACTGTCTTTAGAAATAGAGACGGGCATTATGAATTCTCGGTGATGCCATGTGGATTAACTAATGCCATCGTGGCATCTATGAATCTGTTGAATTAAGCCTTTTGAGAACACTTGATCATTGTGTCGTCTCCTTATTGGTGACCTTATGAATGGTACTCTAAGCAAAAAAGAGCTTGCGCGATGGCAAGTTTAACAAATTTTAAGAAAGCTAAGTTGGTATGTCAAATTCAAGGAATGTGAATTTTGACGTGAAAATCTGGAAATATGGGGTTGAGGCGAAAATTGGTTTGGAGATTTGGAAAAAGTTAAAAAAGGTGACAAATGGGAAACGTCGAAAATCAACGTATAGTAGCTTCCTAAGCATAGCTAAAGGCTATTGGAGAGTTATTGAGAATTTTTCTGGGATGCCCTATTGGGGAAAAACTGATTGCAATGATTACAAGCCAAGGGCTATCATTAAGGATGTGAGCAAACTCAAAGTCCAAGTTCGAGTAAGGAGAAAAGGAAGTAACAGTCAGTCTCACATAAAAATACGACCGACGCTTCCTGATTGGATCAAGGAAGCTCAAGGATAAGACGAAAAGTTGCACGAAATCTAGTGAGGTTTCAAAATAAATGAAAAGGAAATTTTGAGTGTGATGAGGATGGTAATTACGAATATAAAGGTTGGATATATGTTCTGCCTAATGATGAATTAAGGAAAGGAATAATAAGGGTACTCATAATTTGAGGTATCGATTCACTTAGGGGAAACATAAATGTAATGTGAGTCACGGCCAAATTTTTGGTGGCCTAGCATAAAGTGTGATATATCAAAGTTTTATCCTGATGTTTGACTTGCCCATAGGTAAAGGTGAATCATAAGAAAATCGTCGGGCAGTTGCAACCATTCCTTGTACCTGAGTGAAAGTGGGAACTCATTACAAAAGCCTGTATGTCAAGATTACCACGAATAACTGATCTATGTGCGTTTATCCGGGTTGTAGTGGATAGATTTACTAAGACGTCCCAATTTATTCTTATCTGGGGAGGATATTCTTCTCGAAAACTTACCCAAACTTATATTAAGCGAGTGGTTAGTTGTTATGGAGTTCTTGTAAGTCTTATGTCTGGTAGAGACGCAAGGTTCCTTTCTAGAATTTGGAAAAGTTTTCAAGAAGAAATAGAAATGAAGTTGACCGTGAGGATGGCTTTTAACCTCAGACGGGTGGCCAATTAGGATGTACGATATAAATATTTGAAGAGTTTTGAAGGCCTGCATTGTTTATTAGGCATGGCATAGGGTGAACAATTATCCTTAGTCGAGTTCTCCTACAACAACGGTTTATCAGTCGAGCATAGAAATGGCTCTTTATGAAGTCTTGTATGGCTGAAGATGTCGCACGCCTATATGTTGGATCATAGTTGCGGAAGAAAGTTTGTTTTGCACGAAATTAAGTTTGAGGTAGGTGACCTAATACCCTTAAAAATGTCATTGTGGAAGGGAATCAAGTGATTTAGCAAGTGGAGCAAGTTAAGTTCGAGATTCATCGGACCATTTAAAATACTGTCTAGGATTGAGAGGATAGCATACATGCTTGATCTATGTCCAGGACTAAGTCAATTGCTCGTACAAGGAGGCACTGACAAAGGTGGTTGATAAAGAAGAACAAGTATTATGTTCCAAGCCAATACCGGTGGCCAAAGTCATTTGGAAAAACCACTTGGTAGAGGAAAGCACTTGGGAAACTGAGGCGCTAATGCTAAAGAGCTATCCGCATCAGTTTGCACGATGAGGTTTGTCTGAATTTCGAGGACAATATTTTTTTAGGGGGCGGGGGGAGGATGTGATACCCTGAAAATGTCAAGAATTAATTTAACTGTGAAATAGATTAATTAAAGGTGGTTATTATGATTAGTAGCCTTATTTTAGTGATAATTAAGTATCAGGAAGCTAAATGAGAGGTTAATTTGGCTCTGGGACCAAAATGTAATTTTCTAAATGTTATGGGGCCAAAGTGTTATTTTGAAAACTTTGGGGGCTAAATTGCAATTTTTGAAAGTTGGGCTTATATGGCAAGTTTTTAGAGAAAATTCAGTCCAGAGGTGCCACCTTCTACCTGGTTATGCTGACTAATCCAATTAAAAATTATACTTATGGATTGGATTTAGTTTGAAACAAAAGAAAGAGGAGTTGTGGGGAGGAAAATGGAATTTGAGAAAAGCTTGAAATAAGAATAGTGGCCATGAAAGAGAGAGACATGGTAGAAGCAGGGAAAAAAATAGGGAGCTCGAGGAGGGGAAGGAAGAAAAGAAAAGAAGAATAAAACGGAGAAGAGAAGAAGAAAGGATTTGGGAAACCCTAGGGGGTAATCCCTTGTTCCCTTTAGCAAATCAATGCGTAATTGTAGGTGTATATGCAATGTTGGGTGTATATATATATATATATATATATATATATATATATATATATATATAGGGGGCCGATCCCTGTCTACCGGTGGGAAAATTTTTAATTATCCACCGAACCACAGGTAGGAGCAATGGTTGGGAAAAAAGTGGAATAATGATGGAATAATGACGAAAAGTGGATGAAAAGTGGATGAGAAAATGAAAATATCACGAGAAAATGGAGAGAAAGAAGGAGAGAAAAAGCAAAAAGCCCAACCGCACCTCCCAGGTGCGGTTGGCATTAATGGTGCTACGGCCCATGGTGGCCCCATTCTTTCCTTCTTTCTTTGACTATTCTTTCCTTCTTCTTTCCTTGACTTTCTTTCCTTCTTTCCTCCATTCTTTCCTTGACTATTCTTTCCTTCTTCTTTCCTTGACTATTCTTTCCTTCTTCTTTCCTTGACTATTCTTTCCTTGACTATGTTAAAGTAATGGTGGTACGGCTGCCCCTTCCCCAACCGCAACTAGGTGGTGCGGTTTTCACGAATTTATAAAAAATAACTAGAACTAGATTTTGTCAAAGTGCAAAAAAGAGACCCTAGTTATTCATAAAGTATTTGTCTCAGGTAAAAATTTCAGATTTTTCCAAAGACTGGAAAGGGGTTAACTGATATAGGAAACCTTGTAACTCTGCAGTGTATTTTAAAATATCAAGCTAGCTCGATTTCGCGCAAAAATTTTATGAGAACCCTAGGATGTTGGGAAGTTCCATTCCCCAGGAATTCGGGCCATTCCGAAGCCGTTACCTATTTTTTTGGCCGAACGGCCCTTTAAGCGCTCGATCCGGACACCGGTTCGGAATTTTTGGGCGAAACCTCCGTAAAATACTTTTTAGGTCACGAATGAATTCAGGAAGCCTAAAATAGCATTTCGAAGCACTTTTGAGATTTTTCGATGCCATGGGGCATTCGGTAATTTGCCGCCCCGAAAGGGGTATTTCGGTAATTTTACAGTGCTAAGTTTTTCAACGGACTTTTTAATCCATAAATGTAATTACAAAACCTGAAATGTTGTTTTGAAGCACTTGTTAATGGACTTTTTAGTCCATCTGTCTGAAATTTTTACCTGAGATAGATCCTTTAAGAATAACTAGTGTCTCTTTTTTGCACTTTGGCAAAATCTAGTTCTAGCTATTTTTTATAAATTCGTGAAAAAAACTATCTAATTAAGTTTTCACCTTTAGCGACAATTACGTTTCCCAAATTAGCTTCAAAACAACATTTCAGGTTTTGTAATTACATTTCTGGACTAAAAAGTCCGTTGAAAAACTTAGCACTGTAAAATTACCGAAATACCCCTCTCGGGGCGGCGAATTACCAAAATGCCCCATGGCATTGAAAAATCTCAAAAGTGCTTCGAAATGCTATTTTAGGCTTCCTGAATTCATTCTTGACCTAAAAGTATTTTACGGAGGTTTCGCCCAAAAATTCCCAACCGGTGTCCGGATCGAGCAATTAAAGGGCCGTTCGGCCAAAAAAATAGGTAACGGCTTCGGAATGGCCCAAATTCCTGGGGAATGGAACTTCCCAACATCCTAGGGTTCTCATAAAATTTTCACGCGAAATCGCGCTAGCTTGATATTTTAAAATACACTGCAAAGTTACAAGATTCCCCGTATTAGTTAACCCCTTTCCAGTATTTGGAAAAATCTGAAATTTTTAACTGAGACAGATCCTTTAGGAATAACTAGGGTCTCTTTTTTGCACTTTGGCAAAATCTAGCTCTAGTTATTTTTTATAAATTTGTGAAAACCGCACCTCCTAGTTGCGGTTGGGGAAGGGGCAGCCGTACCACCATTACTTTAACATATTCAAGGAAAGAATAGTCAAGGAAAGAAGAAGGAAAGAATAGTCAAGGAAAGAAGGAGAGAATGGAGGAAAGAAGGAAAGAAAAGTCAAGGAAAGAAAGTCAAGGAAAGAAGAAGGAAAGAATAGTCAAAGAAAGAAGGAAAGAATGGGGCCACCATGGGCCGTAGCACCATTAATGCCAACCGCACCTGGGAGGTGCGGTTGGGCTTTTTGCTTTTTCTCTCCATTTTCTCTCCATTTTCTCGTGATATTTTCATTTTCTCGTCCACTTTTCGTCATTATTCCACTTTTTTCACAACCGCTGCTCCTACCTGCGGTTCTGTGGATAATTAAAATTTTTTCCACCGGTAGATAGGGATCGGCCCCCTATATATATATATATTTGAAGCGGTTAAGCTCAGATGTGGGGCTTTGTCATGGACGAAGAAAAGTTTTCCCTTGTTTTGCCTTGGAGTCTAGAGTCCAGGGTCAAGATCGGGGGAGCATTTTTCTTTTGGCAATAAATATCGTGGTCACTGTTCGGCATCAAGATGATTTTGATATTTTCTATAGCAATAGTAATAATTTATTAAATATTTTTATTCTTTTTATCTAGTACATCTTACTTGATCCAATTGCTTAACGGATTTTAGGCCTTCCAAGTTTAAACTAATTTATATTATAATTAAGTTATATGACGGATTTGAGCTTAACCGCTTATATATATATACATATATATATATATATACATATATATGTATATATATATATACATATATCTATGTATATATATATATATATATATACATAGATATATGTATATATATATACATATATCTATATATATATATATACATATATCTATGTATATATATGTATATACATATATCTATGTATCTATATGTATATATACATATATATATATATACATATATATATGTATATATATATGTATATATATATATAGATATATGTATATATATATATACATATATCTATGTATATATATATATATATATACATATGTATATATATATACATATGTATATATATATATACATATATATGTATATATATATATATATATATATGTATATATATATATATATACATATATATATATATATATATGTATATATACATATATATATATATATATGTATATATACATATATATATGTAGGGAGCTGATCCATTGCTCACGCTAGCAAATGGAGTTAAGTTGCAAGCGCGATCTGACCGTCCATCCAGAAAAATGGAAGGCCCAGATCGCGACCTTTTCGAATACTGTCAGTCGTCCGCAACACTATGTCGCGGACGGACTTTTTTACCTTTTTGCCCTTCCGCCCCGTCCGCTACACTGTTTCCTGGACAACAAGTTTTATGTTTTTTTAAAGTACGTCCGCTACATTATGTAGCGGACGTACTTTAAAAAATCTCGTCCGCTACATTATGTAGCGGACGAGTAGGCAGTGCTTTTTTCTCCTTTCTATCTCATTTCTCACATTATTTGTCTGACATGTTCTATTTCTCTCTCTCTCTTCCCTCATCAATGCTCATGTCTCTTTCTCTTTCTCATGAATATTCTCTCTCCTTTCTCTTTCTCTCACCACGTTTTATTTTCTCTCTCATCCTCCCCCCCTCTCTCTCTTTCATGTTTATCCTGCTTCACTTCACACACAGAGTAGAGAGAAAGAGTGTGTCCGGCCACCTGCAGCTCCGTCGAACAGAACCCGTTCAAGTCCATTAGCAACAAGTTTTATGTTTTTTTAAAGTACGTCCGCTACATTATGTAGCGGACGTACTTTAAAAAATCTCGTCCGCTACATTATGTAGCGGACGAGTAGGCAGTGCTTTTTTCCCCTTTCTCTCTCATTTCTCACATTATTTGTCTGACATGTTCTATTTCTCTCTCTCTCTTCCCTCATCAATGCTCATGTCTCTTTCTCTTTCTCATGAATATTCTCTCTCCATTCTCTTTCTCTCACCACTTTTTATTTTCTCTCTCATCCTCCCCCCTCTCTCTCTCTTTCATGTTTATCCTGCTTCACTTCACACACAGAGTAGAGAGAAAGAGTGTGTCCGGCCACCTGCAGCTCCGTCGAACAAGACCCGTTCAAGTCCATTATCAACAAGTTTTATGTTTTTTTAAAGTACGTCCGCTACATAATGTAGCGGACGTACTTTAAAAAATCTCGTCCGCTACATTATGTAGCGGACGAGTAGGCAGTGCTTTTTTCCCCTTTCTATGTAGCGGACGTACTTTAAAAAATCTCGTCCGCTACATTATGTAGCGGACGAGTAGGCAGTGCTTTTTTACCCTTTCTATCTCATTTCTCACATTATTTGTCTGACATGTTCTATTTCTCTCTCTCTCTTCCCTCATCAATGCTCATGTCTCTTTCTCTTTCTCATGAATATTCTCTCTCCTTTCTCTTTCTCTCACCACGTTTTATTTTCTCTCTCATCCTCCGCCCTCTCTCTCTTTCATGTTTATCCTGCTTCACTTCACACACAGAGTAGAGAGAAAGAGTGTGTCCGGCCACCTGCAGCTCCATCGAACAGAACCCGTTCAAGTCCATTAGCAACAAGTTTTATGTTTTTTTAAAGTACGTCCGCTACATTATGTAGCGGACGTACTTAAAAAATCTCGTCCGCTACATTATGTAGCGGACAAGTAGGCAGTGCTTTTTTCCCCTTTCTCTCTCATTTCTCACATTATTTGTCTGACATGTTCTATTTCTCTCTCTCTCTTCCCTCATCAATGCTCATGTCTCTTTCTCTTTCTCATGAATATTCTCTCTCCTTTCTCTTTCTCTCACCACTTTTTATTTTCTCTCTCATCCTCCCCCCTCTCTCTCTCTTTCATGTTTATCCTGCTTCATTTCACACACAGAGTAGAGAGAAAGAGTGTGTCCTCCGGCCACCTGCAGCTCCGTCGAACAGAACCCGTTCAAGTCCATTAGCAACAAGTTTTATGTTTTTTTAAAGTACGTCCGCTACATTATGTAGCCGAAAAATCTCGTCCGCTACATTATGTAGCGGACGAGTAGGCAGTGCTTTTTTCCCCTTTCTCTCTCATTTCTCACATTATTTGTCTGACATGTTCTATTTCTCTCTCTCTCTTCCCTCATCAATGCTCATGTCTCTTTCTCTTTCTCATGAATATTCTCTCTCCTTTCTCTTTCTCTCACCACGTTTTATTTTCTCTCTCATCCTCCCCCCTCTCTCTCTTTCATGTTTATCCTGCTTCACTTCACACACAGAGTAGAGAGAAAGAGTGTGTCCGGCCACCTGCAGCTCCGTCGAACAGAACCCGTTCAAGTCCATTAGCAACAAGTTTTATGTTTTTTTAAAGTACGTCCGCTACATTATGTAGCGGACGTACTTTAAAAAATCTCGTCCGCTACATTATGTAGCGGACGAGTAGGCAGTGCTTTTTTCCCCTTTCTCTCTCATTTCTCACATTATTTGTCTGACATGTTCTATTTCTCTCTCTCTCTCTTCCCTCATCAATGCTCATGTCTCTTTCTCTTTCTCATGAATATTCTCTCTCCTTTCTCTTTCTCTCACCACTTTTTATTTTCTCTCTCATCCTCCCCCCTCTCTCTCTCTTTCATGTTTATCCTGCTTCACTTCACACACAGAGTAGAGAGAAAGAGTGTGTCCGGCCACCTGCAGCTCCGTCGAACAGAACCCGTTCAAGTCCATTAGCAACAAGTTTTATGTTTTTTTTAAAGTACGTCCGCTACATTATGTAGCGGACGTACTTTAAAAAATCTCGTCCGCTACATTGTGTAGCGGACGAGTAGGCAGTGCTTTTTTCCCCTTTCTCTCTCATTTCTCACAATATTTGTCTGACATGTTCTATTTCTCTCTCTCTCTTCCCTCATCAATGCTCATGTCTCTTTCTCTTTCTCATGAATGTTCTCTCTCCTTTCTCTTTCTCTCACCACTTTTTATTTTCTCTCTCATCCTCCCCCTCTCTTTCTTTCATGTTTATCCTGCTTCACTTCACACACAGAGTAGAGAGAAAGAGTGTGTCCGGCCACCTGCAGCTCCGTCGAACAGAACCCGTTCAAGTCCATTAGCAACAAGTTTTATGTTTTTTTAAAGTACGTCCGCTACATTATGTAGCGGACGTACTTTAAAAAATCTCGTCTGCTACATTATGTAGCGGATGAGTAGGCAGTGCTTTTTTCCCCTTTCTCTCTCATTTCTCACATTATTTGTCTGACATGTTCTATTTCTCTCTCTCTCTCTTCCCTCATCAATGCTCATGTCTCTTTCTCTTTCTCATGAATATTCTCTCTCCTTTCTCTTTCTCTCACCACTTTTTATTTTCTCTCTCATCCTCCCCCCTCTCTCTCTTTCATGTTTATCCTGCTTCACTTCACACACAGAGTAGAGAGAAAGAGTGTGTCCGGCCACCTGCAGCTCCGTCGAACAGAACCCGTTCAAGTCCATCAGCAACAAGCCGTACTATATTTGTTGCCGATCTTGTATTTCTTCTTGTATTTTTGTTTTTGTTTTGGGCAATGCTTTGTTGATTTTTCGTGAGTTGGATTGGGGCTCTTTACTGGGCTCTTTTTTGGTCAAGTGATGATAAGCACTAAAGAATCTTTTTTGCATCTTTCTACTTGTTTCTTGGCCAAACAATAACCCTTTGAAGTGCTGAACCTGTAAAAGCCTCCATAGGAATTAAAGAAGGAAGCTGCATCACCAAAAATTCCTTACAAGAAAACCAGAAACTCATATGAACCCACAACCACAACAAAAATTAAACTCAAATGAACCCACAACCACCACCATTTGGCCACCGCCACTGAACCCATCGCCACCGCTACTGAACCTCTGCCTCCCCGAACCACTACCATTCAAACCTCCACCATCCCAAATCTCTATGCAAGATAAATAACTAATCTAAACAGAGAGAGGTAGAGAGCAGATGAAGAATTAAGTCTCAAAATTTCAATTGGGTCTCAATTTCAATTGGGTCTCAGTTTTACCACCCAAAATGGGGTTGCCACAACAGGTGGATTGCTTCCTTCCTCTATCGTCGTCGGAAGCGGAGCTGTTCTAGGTGGACAAAATGGTGTCCATCCCGCGGTCGCCGTTGTTCTAGGTGGACGAG